>JASDQU011310420.1:725-15089 GCA_032191745.1 Picea mariana
ATATAGATATAGAAAATAGATGAAAAATGAGCATTTAAAAAAAATAATGTGGAAACATTGTGGATCGAAAAAATTAAAATATAAAAAATCACCTAAAAACGGAGAGGGGGTGCTATCGGTAGCACCAGTTTTAAAAACGAGGTAAAAAATTTGACCCCACCAAAAATGAGAATTCTTGAGAGTTCTCGTTAAGTTGGTAACTATGTTTTCTGTTGGTCCCCCCTATCCAAGCACTATCCACGAAGCTATTTGAGGAACTCACTCTAGGAAAATGATCACAAGTAGGGAGCCGTACCCAAACTGCTTCTTCCCACCCTATTTTCAATGGGTCAATTGACTCTTCATGTTTAAAAACAGTCCCTCACACTAGTTAAAAATTGTTGGCTCTAAGAACATGAGAGCCACCTGCATGTTGGATCTCAAAGCTAAATGAGGGGCCATCGAACTTGAAGCCTGAGTAATGAAGAATAAAATGGTCTTCAACAAAATATCCCTGATATCTTGGATGGGAATTTGGCCACTCATCTTCCAAGAACCAACATGACAATATTCCACGATATAGATGGTAATAAAATGACCCTCCCCTCCTGGTGTGTACCCCACATGCCATGGTACACCTTGACGAGATAGCCACATGGAAAAATAGATGTCATCTATTTCTAACAACATGATCTTCCCCTAGATTATAAAACACTCTTGATCTGGCTCCCAATATCAGACCAACTCGTATAATAGCAACTCCATGGAGCCCAATATCGGACAACAAAACAAATTTAACAACCCACATTCCCGGAGGGTTTCTAGTGTCATTTGGTCCCCTTGGGCAGCATAGTCCTCTTCCTTGTGCAACCTTTCCTTCATCTCGATCATCCTACCTTTATTTCCTACATACAATAAACCATTTACAACCATTAGTCACATTGTATTTCTAAAATTGGGTCCTCGCCTTAAACATTTCACCCCTACGCTCGTGGCCCGAGGGAACTAAACCCTTCGTTTGGCCTCGCAGGACGCCTTCAAGGTGTCACACAGGGCCCCGTGTGACGGCCTCAGCCTGTCATGCGAGGCCCTACATATCTAGGCTTGTTTGACCCATCAGGCAGCCTCAAGCTAGGCTTAGTCCTCGACCCCACAACCCTCGAACCCAATTCTTCCCATACAAATATTGCAAAAACAACCAAAAATGACATGTGCACAGACACTGGGTTACTTATTTGGACCTCACTAAATGAATGGTGGAAGAAGATCTCCACAAACCTCCTCCTGGATGAGGGCTTCTCCTCAAGCTCTCCACACTCTCTCCTTGCACAGTGAAGAATGAAACTTATCCAAGGTAAGTTATCCTTTTTATAACTTTTTGGGAAATCAAATATTCATTTTTTACTAAGAGATACCAAAAGTTAGTTTTTTCACTTTATTAAGAGCTCATTTTATTATTATTTCGTTTTCACTAATTACCCTTGGAAGACTAGTTGTCATGTGTTTTAACAAGAGTCCAAGGATTTTTTATGAAGATGGCCATTTATACTGAACCTGAGGTACGCATCCCTAAATTGGCATATAGGGATAGGTTTTTCCCCGCATTTACCATTTTGCATTTTTAACTGTCTGTTTTGTCAACATGATGTCTAAGGTCCCAATCTGATTGGTTGCGAAATTAGCCACTCCTTTTGCACGTCATAAATGGTTTGGTAGTGCCTAACCTTCGTGGGTTCCCTATTTAGCACCCATAATGCCATCCGGTGCCCATGCTGTGATTTCCTCGTAGGCACGGGTGCCCTCCTTTAGCCCCACCATGACTTGAAGATTGAGCCTCATTTTCCTCTCTTCATCTATATTCTAGACATATCCTGTGGGGGTTTCCAAAAATGTTTTTATATTGCTTCATGGTCTCCTATGCATTTGTTTCTCGTGTCATGCCTCCCACCATTTCATTGTTGTTTTCCCATATCCTGCTTACCACTAAGTAATATCCTCGACCATACACCTCTTGCATTATTTGGCCTCCGCTTTGCATCTACCCACCTAGGGAGAGAACAACTGCTAAGAGTGGACCTCACTTTCCAGTAGCATTTTCATTCTTCATTGTTTAGGTCGGTTCCACGTTCTTAGAACATAGGAGCATGATGTTAAGCTACTCGTTCTCTCCCGATGAGTCTCCTTTAAGCTCTTTTCAGACTCTTTAAACATGAAATGATTGTCAAGTGAGATTGTTTTATTTCACACTCGTTAAATGGTATTAAAGGACATCTATTTGGTGTAATTTTAACCCTTTTTCGGATTTGATGGACTACTTATCAAAAAGGAATACTCTAGTCCACATGGGCTAGAAGAGTTCTCCCTTGTATTGTTTTATACTTTTTCGGGCTTGGGGGACTAAATTTACAAAAAATAACATCGAGCTTACTTGGGTACTCTTTCATACTCGTTAAACCATGAAGGAGACCGAGCATACTTGTGTCATTCTTTCATGCTCGTTAAACCNAAAAAAAAAAAAAAAAAGAGTAGTTTTTTTCTCCACATTGGTCTATTCTCAAAATGGAAGCGTTAATCGAGTCACCCTTGAACATGGCACATGTTTTAGTCCTCATCATACAATTGGGTTTTAGATTTCCTAGGAGTCATCCTAGTAATATGAATCAGAGATACCCTTCGACTGGTTACTCTTCTAGTCATCATGGAGAGTGCTTCAATGCCTCCTGCATTATTGCACTATATTCGTCCAGCTCTTGTGTCTTGCTTCCAAGTCAACAATGTGTCATGCTATATGTTCAAGGGAAGTTTAAGCCTGAGTCGACCATTTGCGGTTTTGTTGACTTTCCAAGTCAACCATCCCTCTGTCAGTGGTAATTTGTGATACTCTCTCTTCAAATAATCTCTCGGTGTGTGTTCATGTCGATTGATGGGGCATACATCAAGGCCCTCCTTCGATAGATCTCTTCCTATAGACTTCAACACATTATCTAGGACAAGGATATAGAAACCATCTAATACCTTGGAGCTTGCATTCCTTAGTGGCATGCCTCCTTGTGATCGACAATGGGTTTTACATCATTGCCTCTTGATCGATTTATTCTATGAGTATTCTACATCAGATCCTCTATTCACACTCCCTATATTTTACTAGGTACATTGGGGTCTATCTTCATTATTAGTGGGTCCCATCATGTCTATTAATGGTATACCTCAATGAACGATAATCAGATAGTTTCTACCATCCTCAACATTAGTCCATCTATTCACATGATGTAGATTCATACCATCGGGGTTTGGGGACACTTCACTCCTTTCAAGCATCCCCTCCTAAGTTGCGTTGGATTATGTCACTTGTATATGAATACTTCGGGGGCACTCTCCTCAATGCTCGTTGTCTTCCTGACATATATATGTTGTGTCATAGATCCACATTGTATCTTTTGGTGTCTATGATTATGTCCCTGACATAAATCCACATTTGATCTAAAATGGATCTAGGAAGGCCAAAATTTCAAAGTTTTCAGAATCGGATGAAACTAGATTCATCGCGCAGGTCTTGTCATTCTGATTTTGGAAGTATGTTTTTTTTCGAAACTGGACACCATATGGGGAAGTTATGGCGATCTGAAATTTTTCCCAAACAAGCAAAAAAAAGTCAAATTCAATAGTCAACAACCCATACTGTTGACCTCGGTAGTATGTCATCATGACGTGGCCTATGACATCATCATGATATGGGAACACCAGGAGGTGACACATGTTAGACATTTTTGGCGTTTTCGGATGCTAATGTGGCAGGTGATTGGGCTGTACGGATGTTGGCATGGCGGTCCGTATAGTGACATGGGAGGCTCATGTCGTGACACATGGAAGGGTATAGATTCCACGCGTCAGTGTACGGATGACATGTGGCAGTGTACAGATGACAGGTGGCAGTGATGTGGCAGACTTTAGGTGTGACATGTGGTAGGTGTGATGACTGTGCAGACAAGTTGGCAGGGTGACTATGCTGCCGACTGTGTGTATGGTGGCGAATCACAGGGTGACACATGGCCCAATCACAATTCACCACATGGAACCTCGAATGAGTCCAATGAGGGCCAGTTCAAAAATTTTGTTTGCACTCCTTCGGGCTTGAACCTCTAACCTCCGAGAATGCCAACAACTTCATAAACCTTGCCAACCAACCAAGATACTTTGTTACTTTTTTATATATATGGTGCAATATATATTTAGGTTGGTAGTTTGTGAAGCCTTTGGGATAAGCCCCGGTCAGCGAGGGCAAGCCAGTTGACCAGTGCGAGAAAGTTCGTGACCAAGAGCCTAAAGACTAGGGGTGCGGCCCAACCTGATGCCACATGGCGCTTCCCATATGACCATGATCCCGAATCAAAAGGGGCATGCATATATGTTTGGACAAATATGGGTTTTTAAGCCATATTATATGTTTTTTTAAGTTATTATGCTGATTTCGTTGGATTTTTTCCCAAAAATGAGGATTTGGAGCCCTTTTTAGGCCATATCTTGGGAGGAAGTTGGGATGTGAACCCTAGCCAAAAATATATATAAAAAAAGTGTTTTTGAAATTCTAGGGAGTTTTAGAACAGGATAATGCTGAAGGATTTTGTGAATCTTAAGCCATTTTTATGCAGGGAAGCCATTGATGAAGTGAACTTTGGAGGCCATTTTTGGGAGCTACACTAAGTCGTTTTGAGTGCTGTCAGTTGCGTTGGATTCTTGAGGTTGAGAATAACACAAACATACCAATTTGTAATCCATTTGATGTATTTTTTAAGCATTGAATATTAATAAGAAAGCCTCCCCCACTGAGACAAAGGCATGGAGACATAGGCAACCTTGTCGAACTTCGTTAACAATCTTTGGCATTATGGTTTGTTGTTCTTAGTGCTTATTTTATGTTTTTCATTATTTATGATGGCTGCAACATTATTTCATTAAATATTCTTCTTCTCTTCAATTTATCAATGGTAAATCAACTCATGCATAAACTTAACCATAGTCTTTAAAAGATCATTTTCGGATCAAGTGGTATTATAGAAGGTTGACGATTGGTTGTTTGAGTTTTCATGATTACCAGGGAAAAGCTAAGTCATGATGAAGGGAAGATTGTATAAGGATATCCAGATATTGGATCAAGAAAGAGGACATCTCAAAGTGAGAAGATGGCATCGCAAGAAGGACTTTCTCAAAACGAAAGAGATTTTCAAAGAACTTTCTTTTCCATGTCAGAGATGGTAAAAGTGTTGTATGATGATTACTTGGAACAGAAGATGTAGGTTCAAGGGTAATCTTCAAACAAAGCCAAAAGTGAAGAAGGAGAGGACCCTACAAAAACTTCTCCTTCACCTCCTTCATCTCTATCTTCTTCTTCTTCAAGTACAAATTCAACTTATACTTATTCAAGTAAACATTCCCATCACAAGCCTGATATGCCATTAATTAAACTTGATATACTTATTCAAGTAAACATTCCCATCACAAGCCTGATATGCCATTAATTAAACTTGATGTAAAATTTGATTTTCCTGTGTATGATGGTGAAGTTAATGCTGAGAAACTTGATAACTGGGTTAGACAGATGGAGGTATATTGTAATGTGTAGCAAATCAAAGATGAGGCAACCAAAATCAAATTGACATCGCTTCATCTTTAAGGCACAACTCTCATCTGGTGGAAAAGTAAGATGCAACATGGAACTCAAAAAGTTGGTAATATTTTTCCATCATGGCATGATTTTGTTTCCACACTTAGAAAACAGTTCTATCCTTTGGGGTATAAGGAGAAGGATTTAATTGAATGGTAAAGTAATAAATTAGGAAAAGGACAATCGGTGCAAGAATATACAGATGCATTTCTTAAGTTGGATTTGATGTTAGATGTTCCATTGACTACAAAAGAAACTCTTATGAAGTATATAGGAGGTTTGCCTGCTTATATTCATAATATTGTATTTATGTTTGGACCTACTAATCTTGATGAGGTTTCTATTCAAGAAACGTATATTGAAGCAGGGAAAACTAGAGTAACTGGTGTATAAGGGGAATCGTCTTCAAAGAAAGAAGGCAAAGGAAAAGGGAATGGGAAGAAAGAAAATTCAACGACAGTGAAGGAAGAGAATCTCTCTTGCAGGCATTGCAAGAAAGAAGGGCACGATGATGAACATTGCTGGAAATTACACCAAGAGAAGAAACTAAAGTGGTTCAAAGAGAGTAAAGGGAGGAAAAAAGTTACAAAAACAACACAACCCCAACAAACTTGGGATCAGATTCAGGTGATGAGTCTAAAATCACAACAATTGGTTTTTCAGGTAAAATTGGTGATGGTTTTGATTCAAGAAGTAAATTTTTTCTTATAAGGGTCATTATGAAACATACCAAGATTGACACATTGATAGATAACATATCTCAATCTAACTTAGTTTCATAGGAAGTGGTTAAACAATTGGGATTGACAACTAAGTTACATCATAAACCTTAGTCACTTAAATGGATAAGAAACAATCATAAATTGCCCATAACAAAGCAATGCACTTTAAGGTTTTCAATTTCATCAAAGTTTGTGGATGAGGTAACATGTGATGCGGTGCCACTAAATGAATGTGGAATGGTATTAGGTAGCCCTTATTTATATGATTGCAAAGAAATCTTCTTCATAGAACATAATCAATATCACTTGTTTAAGAAAGGAAATGAATATGTTGTACATGATCATCGTATTAAAACAAATCAATCTCTTGTTACAATGGAACAGTTAAAGAAGGAAGCTTATGCAAGCAATACACCTATAATTGTACCAACTAAAGCTGTTGATCTTAAGCATGAACATGAGATGGTAGTAGAATGGGAGTTCAATCATACTTTGCTTCAAGATAAGTTAATGTCGTGCAAGCCCATCAAACATATTGGTTCATTTTCAGTCATATTTCTGATATTAACGATGTTAATGTTTTCTACATGGATGGTAGTGGATTCAGTAAGATGTGAACGAGTTCAAACGGCTAACAATATGATTTCATTCATCATGGTTATTATGGAATTGATTATGATGCGACAGGTGCATAGGACAGATTTTAAAGACAAAGGACAAGTGGGGAGGCTTATCCCGCACTTGATGTTTGGTTAATATCCTTTTGGAGGACCAAAAGGTCTTAGTGGGGATGAATGATCCAAAATGGATCTAGGAAGGCCAAAATTTCAAAGTTTTCATAATAAGAAGAAACCAATGCCATCACGTAGGGCTTGTCATGTCGAATCCATCAGTATGTTTTTTTCAAAAATGGACACCGTATCGCGAAGTTATGGCGATCTAAAATTTTTTCCAAACAGGAAAAACAATTTAACACTCAACAGTCAACAGTCAATATTGTTGACATCAAAATTACATCAGCATGACATGGCCAATGATGTTCACATGAAATCTTGATGAGGTCATCATGCTGATGTCATCATGTTGATGTGGTAGCACTAGGAGGTGACACGTGTCATGCATTTTTGACGTTTTCGAATGCTCATGTGACAAGTGACTAGGTTGTACGGACGATGATGTGGAATTCCGTAAAGTGACATGGAAGGCTCGGGTCATGACACTTGGCATGGTATGGATGACACACGGTAGTGTACAAATGACAGGTTGTAGTGATGTGGCAGGCTATGGGCGTGACACGTGGCAAGTGTGCTGACTGTGTAGATGAGTTGGAAGGGTGAGTGTGTTGTTGACTGTGCATTGACTGTGTGTATGGTGGAAAATTACAGGGTGACACATGGCCCAATCATAGGGTTCCATGTGGCACCCCAGATGAGGCCAATGAGGGTCGGTTCAAAAAGTTTGTTTGCACTCCGTCGGGCTCGAACTCCTAACCTCCGAGCACGCTAACAACTTCACAAACCTCGCCAACCAACCGATATAATTTGTTAATTGTTTATATATATGGCACAATATATATTTAATTTGGTAGTTGGTGGAGATTTTAGGATACACCTCGATCGATGGGGGCTAGCCCGTCGACCAGAGCGGGGAAGTTCGTGACCAAGAGCCTAAATACTAGGGGCGTGACCCAGCCCGAGGCCACATGGCACTTCCCATATGACCAGGAGACCACATCAAAAGGGGCACAAACATATTTTTGGTCAAATATGGGTTTTTAAACCATATTATATGATTTTTAAAGTTATTATGCTAATTTTGGTGGTTTTTTGCCCAAAAATGAGGATCTGGAGCCATTTTTTAGGCCAGATTTTGGGAGGAAGTTGGGATGTGATGCCCAACCAAAAATATATATAAACCAGGTGTGCTTGACAGTCTAGGGAGGTTCAGAACAGGAGAATGATGAAGGATTTTGTGAATCTTAAGCCATTTTTATGCAGGGAAGCCATTGAGGAAGTGATCTTTGGAAGCTATGCTCAACCTTTTTCAGTGTCGCCAGTTGTGTTTGATTCTTGAGGTCAATCAGAACACAACTAGACTAGTTTGTAATCCATTTGATGTATTTTTGAAGCATTGAATATTAATAGGAAAGCCTCTGCCACTGAGACAAAGGCCTGTAAATATAGGAAACCTTGTCGAACTCCGTTAACAATCTTTGGCGTTATGGTTTGTTGTTCTTAGTGCTTATTTTTTGTTCTACATTCTTTATGATGGTTGCAACATTCTTTCATTAAACCTTCTTCTTCTCTTCAATTTCTCAATGGTAAATCAACTCATGCATAAACTTAACCATAGTCTTTAAAATATCATTTTTGGATCAACATTGTATCTGTTGGTGGTTATGATTGAGTCATGACGTAGATCCACATTGTATTGTATTGTGGCTATGGTCTTATTGATGACATGGATCCACTATGTATTCTTTCATGGCCATGGTCTAGCATTTCATTTCATGGATCTGCAGTGTATTGTTTGGCGTCCATGCTCATTTCAAGTCTCAGTATGTATACTTAAGGGATTGGTCTATATATACTCATCCTTGGTGTTTGACTACAGGTCTTGTTTGGTCTACCAAACCTCCTTTTATCTCTCCTTGCACTTCCTTAGATGGACATTATTGTAATGTATTTAGTCCATCAACTCCTTTCCTAACCTCACATATTAGGGGGCATCTATTATAGCCTTAATCTCCACCTTACAGGTTAGAGAGGAAGCCATTAGTGGATAGAAGAATTAATGCAACTTTTTCCTAAGGTTTGACCCTTTCAACAACATTTTTGGAGGGCCACACGTGACACCTAGCATGAAACAAGAAAGGCCTCACTAGACGACAATGGCTCAACAAGCGAGGCACTGTCAAACTTCTAGAAAAGAGGAGTTGTGAGGTGAGGGGCGAGAGATTAGTTGGATCTTAGTGGTAATATCCTAGGAACTCACATAATTTGAGTTTCTAGTGGCCTCTAGAAGATATAGAATCTCTCCTAAGCCTCATCCAAGAGATATATAACAAAGGAAATCCTTGGATAATGGGATGAAGAATGGGATAGCAAGGTTATGCTACTAAACTGCAGAAGCAACTAATCAGAGGTCATTGGAGCCTAGCATGACCAAGGAATTGTAAGGAGAATCAAGGAGCAAGGATATTGAAGGAGCCTACATCAACAATTAAGGTATGCAATTGTGATGTAAGTTTCCATTTATAATTAATAGATCATTTGGTTTTCCCCTACAGTTGTTTGTAGTTAAAAACAATATTTTAGATCTGATTCATATTATTATAGATCTGATTGAAAACTAATTAGATCTAGGATTCTAATCCTAAATAAGAAAGTAGAGAAGGTCTTTTGCATCTTTTTTATACAGGAAGCAGGTTGTCCTTGGAGATGGAACTCTAGGACTACAACAACCAGGAGGTATGAAGGACCACCTCTTGAAAGGTATGCAAATATTCTCCTTTCTATAGGATTATAGTTGTTATACAACATTTTGTCGCAACTGCTAAAACTATCTATTCTGTGACACCTTAAAGGCATAATATTTGGAAGAAGTGTTGGGAAGAAGTCATTTGGAAACAAGCAACTCTAAAATCCCTAAATTAAATACTTGTCACAGGTTTCACTCTAGCAAGGTGCGAGAACTTTACTTTTCATAGTAGGCATCACTATCGGGCATGACAATGTCGCCTTTTTCTCAGATTTAAGGGTGATACAACATTTCGTACGTGGGAAAAAGAGGAATATCTCAAAGCTTCTAGATAAGAAGCCTCCATAATGAGTTGTTTATCGATCGGTGTGGATCTCGTCTTCCTCTCCTGATTTGGTGAGATCCTAACCTCCTCATGGATTCCTCTCTACTCTATAAAAAGAGGCATCGTCCAGAGGAAAAAGGGGGGAGAAAGAAGAGCAAAATAATGAGATTATGGTGAATTGAGAATAGATCCAGATTTGTGATTGAGAATTTGTAAATATCACTTTGGCCTTAAGATATTTAGTTGCGAAAAGTAATTTGGTGATGATGATGTCATCTATGGAGGCTATGAGGGTATTGAAGCATTGAACAACTGGAAGAAGCTTCTCAACTCCAACGCACCGGTTGTAAGTTGTTTCCTATTATTTAATATATTGATACATTTTACTTTCCTAACTAAAATTGCCAATGATCTTTGTGTGTATTTCTCCTTGGCTATTTACATAGGTTTATTTAGATATATAGATATTGGTTGCTTCCACAGTTTTGTTTTTTCCTCTTGCAAATATCTACTTTTACGAAGCATTTAATCGAGAACTTAGAGTTGCAACTTCTATGGACAAACGAAAATTAGGAAGGTATGAAATTCTATCTTTTATGTTTCTTTTGAACCTAAGGAAAAGAGTGTATTTTGTTTGGTTTTGTTCTCCTAGTGAGCTTCTTGTGTCCTTTTTTAGTCTTCCCGAGTCATCATTTGACTTTGTTTGACCAGACAATCCCAAATTATTCTGGAAAGATTGAGCTCATTTTTATTTTTTCTGAACTTTAGTATATTGTCGCACGTTTATTTGAGGTACAGAGTGACATTGTCGCATTGTGTATACTTCTCGGTTTGTGACAACTTAACTTGTAGCACTGTCGGTCAAAGCCGCCTGCGACAACTTTTTGAAAAAAATATTTTAAATGTTCTTTCTTTCCCAGGTCCGAGATATGATGTTATAGAAGTATTTGGGCTGATTAATTTGTTGATTTAGAGAATTCTTGGTATTGTAGAACTTCTTTTCACCATTGGTATTTTTTAACTTGCTTTCTTTATTCTTTCTTGTATTGAAAAGGATATAATCTCTTAGCCAAGTCTTTGAGTTCTTTTCAGTTATTGTTTTTATTGTTTTCTTGGAGATTTTTTAGATAGTGATTGAGTGTTTTCTTCAATGAATTCTTTGGCTTTGAATTCTCTCGTTGAAAGAATTGTTTCAAGGATTTTGAATTGAGTTTGGTTTTAAGTCTTTGGAGCTTTGTTATGATTTTTTCTCTTTGTTTAATTTCTGGAAATGATTCATTTGCTTCGGTATATCTCTTTGCTTTCTTTTGCAATTTCATATATTTATTTGAAAGGGAAATTTTAAAAGAGAAGCATATTTATTTTTCATAAAGAATAATTTTATTGCATTCTGGATCATTTGAGGAAAATTGGAATTGAATCATTTAAAATTGGAATTTGTGTTATTTGAAAAGATATTTATTTTTAGGCATTTTGGAAAGAAGAAACCTCTCTCTCTCTCACGTGCATAGGATTCATCGAATTTAAATTTGCATCTCATATCCTTTTGCACACTTTTGAGTCAAGGTTTCACATCATGAGTTTCATTTCCATAACCATGTTTAAACAACAATCTTTAAAACAAGGCGTTTAATAAAATTCATCATAATTTTTTTATTTCTTGATAGCAAACCAACACTATTTTAGGCTAGATATTTGGAATAGGTTGTGAGGTAAACTTTCCAAAGATTCCAAAACCAACATAGAATCTTGTGGTAAGGAGTGAAAATCCAATTTTGTATAGGCATAGCTGAGATCCCCCTCTCACATAGGTGCTAAACACGAGGTCGCGTGAAGGAGAGCAGCGAATATTACCCCTCCGAGGCTTGACCAAATGTCGATAGTATATTGGGGGTTCTTCTTGAGATTCAGTTTTCTTCATTTGGTCTCAGAACTTCATGAATCCCGAATCCGTTCGGGGTCCTCTGGAGCTTATCTGATCCTCTTGTTCTAAGTCCTCTCGGTGAATTTCAAACTTGATTTCATGCCCATACTTTCAGACCCGACTGTTGACTATACCCACCCAGAGGTTGATTACAAGTTGGTGACATTAGTTTCCAAAATATTTAGAGTCTTTACAAAAGGTGATGGTGAAGGGGGTTCTTCACTATACCTGGGTTAGATGCTGGTCAAACTCACTTAGGCTCCTTGGAGGGTCATCTGCGACTCTCGCTGTAAGGGGAATTGCACCAGGGAGTAAGGTCATTAAGGAGGTAGCCAATGTAACTGATCCACCAGCTCCATCCCACTCCTTCTCATATTGTTCTTATGATGTTGGATTTTATCACCAACTAGTTTTTACAATGTGAGAAGATATTGTTTGTTGGTGTGTTTTATTTCTAGATTTCTTAGAGAGTTTTTTTTTGTTTGCATTAGATGAACTAGGATATAATCGATAATTTTGAAAAGTTAAAATGTGGCAGAACCTCTTCGTTGTTCTCATAGAATGTGAGGCCTGCCCCATAAATAATCATAAAACACAACATCTGAAGATACCAACGTTGAGACTACACAACCAGAAATTGTTACTAAAACTATAGAAGGATCAGAAGTAAGTCAACCTGAAACTACTAGGATTGAAGAACCCGATTTTGAAAATAATGAACCTTAACTTGTTAATCCCAAAGTCACCCAATATTACTTAGTTGAAATAACTCATTAACCAAGTTCATACTCAACAAACTTAACTTACATTCTAGTCCTCAACCTTCTGTTCCTCCACCCATTTCTGTATCTGAACCATTACATAGTAGTCCTCAACACTATGAATTTCCAGACGATGTCATAGTTGAAGATTCTACTCCTGGCGATTTTCATTTTCATTTCAACCCACCTTTATTTGACGTTGACAATTCAATTGTTGTTCAACTACCCACACCACTTGTATCTCTGTGGAGAGATAACACTTGGTATCATTCTTTAATCAAAGATAGTGAAACCCCACTATTACATACACCATCATCCTTCTTCACTGGTTCAATAATGGATCAATCCACTTCTACATATCTTGTGTCTGAAGGTACTAGCATCCCAACTACATATTTTACCTCTGGTGGACCTAGTACATCTTATGAATTTGGTGGACCATCAGTTCTCGTTGGGTATCAATCTCTCGGTGGTCCTTTTTCTGGCATTTCAAAGAGTCCTTCATTGTTTCATTATCCTCCTTGAACTAATGGTATGTCTGGTGTGCATGATATGTCTTGCACAACTCTTTCGAATATAGGGAAAATACCACAAACTACTATTTCTCCAGTATCTTATACTCAACCAGTTTCTAGTCAACAACTTACCTCAACTAGTGGGACTACTTTTTAGTCTTCTCTAAGTCAATCCATACCTACGACTATGGGCCAAATTTTCATAGGGTCCATGGTGTATGGGGGGAAACCTCTTCCAGGATTGTCATTGCCTACTAGGGGGATATATTTTCTAGGATCATCGTTAGCTCCTGAATTTGGCCAACAACTTTTGGGTTTTGGAAAACAACCTCCTAGTTTTGGTCAACAATATCCTCCTGGATTTGGACAACAACCTTTTCGTTTCAGTCACCAACATCTCCTTGGAATTGGCCAACAACTTGTTTCTGGATCTGGTCAACAAACCCCGTTCAAAGATTCTTTACTGAACAACCAATACCTACTATTGGTCATCAACCTCCTCTTGGAGGATCATCCCAAATTAGATTCATGCCAACCTCAGGTGGTCAAATTTCTAGGTGCATGCCTTTCTCTAAAATGGCAAGTCAATAGATCATCCCTCAAACTATTGGAGCTAGTGTGCTCAAGTTCCTACTGGCCAACCTTTCCAAGGATATAATACTTATTTTTTTGGTACTCAAGTCCCTATGGTACATCCACATTTTCAACATTATCCCAGTCAAATACCAACAAAATCCATGAATCCTCAACAAGGGTATCCACCATATCAAGGGGTTGATCCTTATGCTACTTATTGGAATCCTGCTTACCAACAACCTGCCCTTAATGTCCAAATACCATTTTTGGAAACTTTTGACTTACCCGACCTATCTCGACTTACCAATGATTTGATCTACCATTTTCCTACTTGGCCTTCGATACCTACCAAGTTACCAAGTGACATCCCTAAGTTTGATAGAAAACCTGGAGAATACCCATCAAATCATGTCATGACTT
>JASDQU011310420.1:24861-50069 GCA_032191745.1 Picea mariana
AATGAAAATTAAAAAGGTATTAACTTCTATCGTTTATGTTTCTTTTGAACCTAAGGAAGAGAGTGTATTATGTTCGGTTTTTTTCTAGTTTTGGGTGCCCGAACTAGGGAGATTGGTCTGCGTACTCACTCACTAATTTATCCAAAACAATAGTGAATCCATATATTTGAATCTAGATCTAGGAAACCGTTTAGAAGTATACCCCCTCCTGTCTAGGATATCTAGGATTATCCTAGGGAGATCTTACTGATCCATTTAGTGAGATCCCTGTGAGAATTGTTTTTTCCCATAACAAAGTGATTTTGAAAAATTATTGAATGTGATTTATGATCTAGGTGATTCACACGAGGTCATGGAATTGGCATAGGATCTCGTCTGAATGGGACTTGCCGACTCTTCTATTATAGGACTGAACTACAAATTCTCTTCCTCTCCTTCTACGTACGATATTTCTACGATCTAGACTATTGTGTAGGGTTATATTCCCTCAAGTGCACTGGGCAACTCTCCTTTCTCAGCCCCAATATTTCACCTCTTGTACCTTCTTTCATTGCGCAGTACTCCAAAACCATCTTTTTCCTCTAATACAACTTCTTCGGTTCTCAACATCCTTAGTCCCTTGCTTCCTTCTTAATTTATTCCTTCATTCTCTCGTATCTTCAAACTATCCTCTTTTCATCCCCCAGTTACCCTATGTGCGCAAATCCCCTTAGCAATCAGACTCCATTATCATCACACACTTGTCACACAACAACATCTTTATCCACATACCTAACGATTTCATAAACCTTCCGCATAGACCTTTGAACAAATCCCTCTTTGCAACATTGTATGAATGGGTACAATTCACTACAAATTTTGTAATATAACCTCCAAATATATTTTCCAACCATAAATCAATTGTGTGAGAATTTTTATTTCTTACATAATGTTTTTGCCTTACCAACTCACGAGTCTAGTTCCTTGGTGCTGCAATTCGATACCTTCTAGTATTCTCCACTAATGTTTCTAACCACTCAGTCAAAATAATAAGAAATTCGCCAAAGAAATTATCATGAAGATTTGTGTACACATATCTTTCCATCCATTGCTCGCCTCTCATCCAAGGGTTTCTATTCTCTTTTCGAGCAAATTATTGTTCCTTCCCTTCTATCCATTTTGAGATTTATTTCCTAGTCGACCTCCAAAACATTCCCTCAATCACAATTTCCAGGTCCTGGTAATAGAACCATTTGTTGGAGCATGGTTATAAGACCCTAGGTTCAATTTATCTTAACCAACAAAACCCTTCAGACATCGACCCTTTCAGCATCACCTGCATGCAAGTGAAGACTCATTCAAGACATTTATTGGGGCTGTAGGAACCAAGTTTCTGTAGTAGTGAGGGAATGGGAGGTGCTCATCTTATTTGTTCTTCCTTCCTTGGTTACTTAGTGAATTTAGTTATATAGTACCATTATATTTCATATTGCAACATAAACCATTTACTATAACATTCATAACTGTTGTGCAGTGATCATATAGTAGAAAAATATACTCCAACATGCATAAAGCGAATATTCATGATCAATCACATAAAAGACAAGTAGACATAGTAATTAACGTTCTTCATCTAACTTTGGGCTATGTCCACAATGACACACTGGGCTTGTACACTGCGCTTACAATAGAGATATCATGCTATCTCTTCCTCCATCTTTCCTATCCGCTCTGTAGTGAAAGCCTCTCTCTGCAACTCTCTTTCTCCACTTAGACATAGACTTCCTGCCTCATAATTAGTCTATTCTCTCACCCTCTTTACTTGGTATAAAAAACTATTGAATAAAACCTGAATAGAGAATCTCAACAGAACCCCTTGGTATTCTCCAAACCCGTTACATATTTATACATGAATTCTAGGGCTCAAAACCCTACTTTTCTTATCCCAAAAACCCTATTACAACTCAGTCTAACTCATGACAACTAGTTTTGACTTGTTGTTCGAGATTTATTTTCTTGCTTTTATGTCTGCATGCTTCTTTTACACTCTCGACTACTAGTCTTCCTTCTTTTGCACATCTTTCATCTTTTGGCATGCCGAACTATTGTCCTTCATTTTCACTTGCTTTAGCTTCCTTCTTTATTCTCCTACTTTATTCTTTTATAAGTATGTTCTTATTGCACACTGCACTCCTGAATGTGCCTCTAATGTGCACTCCTAGGCCTGAATGTGCCTTTACTGTACACTCTGCTCCTGCCTTGTCTTCTTTCTTTTTCTGCTGTGCATATCCTCCATACTTAGGATTTTCATAAAAACTGAATCCAACATTCCTTTCCAACAAGGGTACATTCTTTGGGTTGGGTAGGTCAAGAGGAAAAGAGCTGGTGGAAATCACGATAGCTATAAGAGAATACTAGTGGGTTGTGGGATATTTGAGCTATGAGTGGAAAATGAGAGAGTCACACCCTTTTCTTGTGGATTCCTAGCCCTACTTCGAGGGTGACTTGTTTTTGAGATCTGGAACACTAATTCTATGGTTGGTTGGAACTTCTATCCCAAGCAATTGGTTGCACAAGTGTTCAAAAGATAAGTTTTTAATCTATTTACTAAGTTAATTTATGAGTTTAGATGTTGTGCATTTTACTCTGTGTTTTTGAATGATTTATATGTTGTTGTAAGAAAGTTGATTATTTGCATTCATGTTTAATTCATTATGTTGTAGAAGCACATAGTTATGGGTATCCAAAAATGCTTAAATCTATGTATAATTCGTAGCTGGTAACCTACAATAGTTTAACTAGTAGATTTTTTTTGAATTTATGTGTTTCTCCATGCACTCATGTACCTCAATTAAGACAGGGAACATTATACATTGGTATAAGATATTTTGGTTCAACACTGGACTTGTATGGGCTAGAGATTAGCATGAAGTTGGTAATCCATCATCTAAACATTTGAGCAATGTCGAATTTGAGGAAAACGGTAAAATCTAAGTGAAATCCCCAAATTTCTAAGGAAATTCAAATCAGAATTGCACTCATAATGGTTGTTATGGAGGGCTCATTTCTACTTCCAAGCGACTACATTGTCTTATATAGGTGTGTCTAACATTTTCATGATGGTCACGAGCTGGAAATATGGAAAATTAGCTGAGTGAGAAAAGTTTTCCCTGCACTAAATATTGGCATGACATGGTGCACACAAAATATTGGTGCACTATGGTTGCATTAAATATTGGCATGGCATGGTGCATGCAAAATATTGGTGCGCAGTGTGTGTGCTAAATATTGGCATGGCGTTGTACATAATTGGTGGTGCACACAAAATATTAGTGCCTGGTGTGTGTGCTAAATATTGGTGCAGCGCAGTACAAAACTTGTGGTGTGTGTGAAATATTGGTGCGCGGTATGCACATTGAATATTGGCGTTGTGCATTGTGGAACTTGTGTGTGATGAATATTAGTGTGTGGTTGAAAATTTGTGTGCACTAAATATTGATGTGCGATACACACACTAAATATTGGTGCTACACATTGTAGATCTTACACTGGTTGAATATTGGTGCATAATACAGAACCAGTTTGTGCGCGGGCTTCAAAACTGAAGTAGAGGAGGAAAGGGAAGGAACATTGTTGATGATTGGTGCAGATCGATTTTGGAATATTATTACAATGGTAAATTTTTTGGTTATTATATTCCTTGTAGTGAAAATCTAGTCGAGGTGGATTGACTAGGAGTGAAAGTCGAAGATCAAAGTGTTCGACTGGGAAAATACAAAGTCGAAGTAATGGATAGAAAGTCGAAGAATTCAACTAAAAAGAGGTCGTCAGGAGTTCATGTGGAAACTGAATGAAGACCAAATGAAGGTTTATAGGTAGTCGTCTGGTAATCTGACTGACAATCGATTGTAACAGAATCTAGAGATTCATAGGATTTGCATCCAATGATCTAAGTGGATATGTAACAGTTTTTGGGCACCTTTATTTAGGGTTGTTCCTAATATAAAGGTTATAAATAAGGTGTGTTGTATTCATATTAAGTTTATCTTCAATCAAATGTTTATCAGTAGGTTGTTGGTCATGTATATGTAATCTGAATTGGCTACAGGGTTGTTCTTATGAAAATCAAGAGGGTATGATGTCGATTGTGTCTTAGGTGTAGACAAAGGTTAGGAATGTAACCTTTTATTTTGAATGAATAAGACAAAAAGAGAGCAAGATGCTCAAGAAATTTTATTTTTCCCATTTGGGTTGGTAAAATATCTGTGTTTTTTGTGATTACTTTGTCATTTACTTTCTTGTTTAAATCTGTCTTGCTCTATTCTATTAGGTTTAGTGTGGAAGTATATTTCCTAACATGTGGTATCAGATCTTGGTTTGAAAATATTGGATATGAGATAAACCATAGGTCTAGTAATATTCCTAATTCAAATATATTTAAAAATTTGTATCTGAAAGAATGACAAGTAGTTTGAGGATAGAGATCAAAAAATTCAATGGCCAAAATTTTGAGCTTTGGAAGCTTAAAATTAAAGATCTTCTTGTAGATTGAGAACAATGGGAAGCAGTCTGTCTAGGCACCATTCTGACAGGAATGTCGAGGGGAGAATGGGAGAAACTCAAAATGAGGGAAAGGAGTATCGTTCAACTGTGTCTTGTAGATTTAGTGCTGCTGAATGTCTCTGGTGAAGACTCGGCCAAGAAAATATGGGACAAGTTGGGAAGATGTACTAGTTGAAATCCTTGGTAAATAAGTTGTTCCTTAGAAACAAATTGTATATTCTAGGGATGAGTGATGGTAGTTCAATAACTAATCATTTAAATGTGTTTAATACCATAATAATCTATTTATTGTATGTAGATATCAAAATCACTAAGGAGGAGAAATGTATTATCCTTTTTTTTTTTGATAGACTCCTGGGATAGCTTAGTCATGGCTATAGGAAGTAATTCAACCAAATCAGTGCTATAATACGTGGTTTCATATCTATTGTTGGAATAAATGAGAAGGAAGAACATGGAAGGATTGACGAAATATGATTTAGTGGTGAGAGGTCAATTGGTTGATAGAGATAAAGGAAAATCTCTAGTAGAAAGTCTAAATCAAAGGGTAGATCTAAATCCCTTATTCAGTTGACAAGAAGATGTTGTAAATGTGGTAAAGGTGGGAATTATAAAAGGGACTACAAGTTGAAGGAAATTTAATTTAGTACAAGATAGGATGAGAATTAGTCGACTACAAGAAAGACTACTATAGATAAAGGAGGAGATGTGTGCTTGGTGTCGAATAGTACACAGTTGGGTCAAGATGTTTTGTTGATCAACCCATGATCATCCTATCATATGACACCACATAGAGAATGGTTCTCCAAAAATGAACGATATAAAGGGGGAGATGTGTTCTTGCGGGATTACTTGAAAACCAAAATTGTTGAATGAGGAAGAGTCTAACTCATAATGCAGGATGGGAGGAGTATAACCCTTCCAGGTGTGCTACACATTCCAAGTTTGGAAATAAACTTGATATTTGTTAGTAAGATAAGTGATTTAGGAGTGCACACTCTATTTCAAAAGGATATGTGAAAAATGGTGGTGTGATGGTCTTAATGAAAGGAGTTCATATTGGAACCCTATACAAGTTATTAGGGAATGCTAACTTGACTAGATGCATCAACATCATTGTTCCTGAAGTCGACTCGACTCATCTCAAGATGAGTCGATTCCAAATGACTCGACAAGTCTTTGTCAAGTTGACCCAACCATGTTATTGCATGGGAGGATGAGACATATTGGAGAAAAAGGACTTCGATCTATGCTCAATAAAGGTATGTTCATGGAGTTTCTTGAATTCAATTTAGAAGTCCATTTATCTAAACATTGTATATATGGAAAAATAAGTTGGGTAAGGATCCCATTTGGAGAGAGAAGGGAAAAGGGGATTCTAGAATTGGTTGATAGTGATGTCTTTGGCCTTGTAACAGTTCCTTCACTTGGTGTAACCCTATATTATGTCTCCTTCAGAAATGATTTTTCCATGAAGACATGGATATATTTACCAAGGAAGAAATCATAGGTTTTCAAGAAATTCAAAGAGTTTAAATATATTGTAGAAAGAAAACAAATAAGAAGATAAAGGAGAGAACTGATAATGGTGGTGAATTCTGTGGAAAGGATTTTGATCAGTTCTGCAAGCAGTGTGGCATAGCATGCCAAAATACCACACCATTTACCCCACAACAAAATAAAGTTGTTGAAAGAATGAACTGAACATTGATGGACAAAGAAAGGAGCATGGTCAGTGGTGCTAGGATCGCACAAGAATTATTGGCAAAGGTAGTTGACACTACAAAATATTTGGTGAATATGTCTCCTTCATCGATGTTAGTTGACTTGAATCCACATGAGGTATGGTAAGGTAAGAAGCCTTTTCGTTTACATATCAAATTATTTAGCTGTGATGCATTTTTTCATGTTTCCAAGGAAAAGAGGAACTAGCTGGACAAGAATGCAGTCAAATGTATTGTCATTGGATACAAAGAAGGAATGAAAGGGTATAATATATTGTTGCATCAAGGAAAAAAATGTACAATCGAGATGTGGTCTTCAGAGAAGTTAGAGGGAAGTCCAAGTATGAAGTGGTTCAAATAGAGAAAAATTCAAAGAACGTAAGTTTTGAACTGAGGAACAAAGACAATGATTCAAATGATTCAATTGAATCACATGAAGAGTTTGAACAATTGACCCTGCTTGTAAGGAGGTCTAAATGAGTAAGAAAACCAATCAAAAGGAATAGTCCACCTGACTTCTATTCTACATTTCTGTCAACTTCCACAGACAATGAGCCCAAGTTGGTCAGGGAGGGAGTCGACTTGGTAGAGGGTAAAATCTGGAAGGATGCCATGATCAAAGAAATGGAATCCTTTTATAATAATGAGACGTGGGATTTGGTCGAATTACCTAGTGGAAGAAATACCATCAATAACAAGTGGGTATTCAAGAAAAATTTGAGCGCAACAGGTCAAGTCGAGAAATTAAAATCTCTACTGGTAGAAAAAGGATATTCCAAAGTCAAAGGAGTTGACTTCAGTGAAACTTTTTCCCCTGTTCCAAAATTAATTTCCATTAGAGTACTAATGTATCTGGCTGCATAATGTTATCTTGAAATTGAGAAAATGTATGTGAATAAAATGTTCCTACATGGGGACCTGGAAGAAGAAATCTACATGAAATAGCTTGGAGGATTTGTTGTAAGGGGGAATAAAGAGCTAATGTGAAAAGTGAAAAGATCCCTTTATGGTCTAAAGAAATCACCAAGGATGTGGTATCAAATGCTCAACACATACATCCTTAGTTTGGTATTTGTGAGAAGCAAAGTTGATGACTACATATATTCCAAGGAATAAGGTGGGCATTTAATATATGTAGCATTGTATGTCGATGACATATTGATGATCGAAAATAACTTGGTCACAATAAAGGAGGTGAAGAAGAAACTATCCTCCAATTTCGACATGAAGGATCTTAGTGCCACAAAATTCATTATGGGAATAGAGATTAAAAGAGATAGAGAAGCTAGAAATCTCTGGTTAAATTAGAAGAAGTATATTGAAACAATATTGAAACGTTTCAACATGCAATACTGCAAAACTGTAAAGGTGCCAATTCTTATGGGAGCAAGGCTAAATGTTGAACAATGTCCAAAGACACATGAAGAAATAAAGGACATAGCACATGTTCTCTATGCAAGTGTTGTTGGTAGTCTAATCTATGTAATGGTATGCACTCAACCATACATTTCCCATGCAGTGGGATTGTTAAGTAGATGCATGTCGACACCTCGAAAGGAGCACTGGACAACTATCAAGAGAGTATTCAGGTATTTTTGTGGCACAAAATATTATACTATATGCTACCAAGGAAAACTTGGAGATGGAAATGAAGTAAATGTACATGGATTTGTTGATGTTGACTGGGTTGGAGATCTGGATCAATGAAGGTCGACCAGTGAATGTGTGTTCAAGATTTTTGGTGGAGAAATCAGTTGGATGAGTAAGTGATAGGTGGTTGTAGCCTTGTCAACAACATAAGCTGAACACATGGAAACCACTCAAGGAAGAAAAGAAGAAGTATGGCTACAATGATTGTGTTCATAGATTAGGTTTTAGCAGAGAGTTATGATGATAAATTGTGACAGTCAAAGAACAATATTTTTGGCAAAGAACCCATCTTTTAATTCCAAGACTAAGCATATTAATGTGCAATACAATTTCTTAAGAGACATGGTGGAAAGAAACAAGGTGTTGCTGAAGAAATTAGACATGTTGGAAAACATACCAAACTCTTTGGCCAAGTTTGTGAGTGTTGTGAAGTTATCTTGGTCCAAAGAGGCAATAGGAATTTCTTTCCTAGCTTTGTGAACAAAAGTTTAGGAATCTCCCGGTTCAACAAAGAAGACAACCAGTGGTAGAATGTTGGGTTGTTATATTCTTTGCAGTGAAAGTCTAGTTGAGGTGGATCGATTGGGAGTGAAATTTGAAGGTCAAAGTGTTCGACCAAGAAAATTTGAATTCAAAGTAATCAAGTCGAAGAGGTCTACTGAAAAAAGGTCTTCAGGAGGTCGTGTGGAAATCGACTGAAGAATGAATAAATATAGACTAGTAGTCAACTGGTAATCCAACTAATAATCGACTATAATAGAATCCAAAGATTCATGGGATTTGTATCCAATGATATACATGGATCTATAACTATTTTTGGGTTCCTTTATTTAGGTTTTTTCCTACTATAAAGACTATAAATAAGGTGTGATGTATTTGTATTAAGTTTATATTCATGCTAATCTTTAACAGTAGGTTGTTGGTCATGTAGATGTAAGCCAAATTTGCGACAGGGTTGTTCTTGTGAAAAGAAAGAGGGTATGATGTTGATTGTGTATTAGGTGTAGACCAAGGTTAGGAATGTAACCTTTTATTCTAGATGAATATAACAACAAGAGAGAAAGACATTCAAGGAATGATGGTTTTGTCGTTTGTGTTTCCAGGGTAAAATATTTGTGTTTTGTGTGATTACTTTGTCATTTACTTTCTTGTTTAAATACATCTTCATATATTCT
The DNA here is from genome assembly GCA_032191745.1 of Picea mariana. Lineage (NCBI taxonomy): Eukaryota > Viridiplantae > Streptophyta > Pinopsida > Pinales > Pinaceae > Picea > Picea mariana. Next base: position 33,953 of record JASDQU011310420.1, read on the forward strand.
ATTAGTTTTAGCATGGAAGGGCATTTTCCTAATAGTAAGCCAATGTTTTTTTCACAAAAAAATTGTAGTTTTGAAGATCATCAACTTATAGGGCAATTTTGAAGGCATGAACAACATTTTTAGGCATTAAAAAGTCACAAGAACTGGGTATAAATTAGGTAAAACCAATATCAATAGCTTAAATTAAATAACTCAGAGAGATATTTCCAACGAACTGTTTCTGGTGCAAAACAAAGCTTGTATGAGAAAGTTACAATTGAAACAATTAAGGGTATAATTTTGGCACTAGTTTACTTCTAGAGGGCATAATGCCTTTGTTAGAAGTTTGTTTGGGGCACAAGAGAAGTCTATGAAAATATTGTTAACCATAAAAGTCAGCCATGGATCCATATTTGAAATATGAGTACATAAAATGTACAAGAAGAGAAAAATGATGCATGTGGCATACTTGGCTAAAATAAAATAAAAAACAGTCAAAATTCTACAGGCCATAAATTTATGCTCACGACTTGGAATTGGGAAAACGAGTAGTCGTCGGAAATTTTTTGAGGAGAATCCATATATCAACCCAAAAAAATTATTTGACAAGTATGAGTTATATTCAAATCAAAATATGATTGGTGGCATTAAGGAGAAGAAAAACTATGCATTCTTTTTCCAGAACTATGTATGCATATATTTATTTTCTAACATAAAATTTATTGCATACACATTTTCTTGCAGAATTAGAGGTCAAGAAAAAAAAAATGGTTCTTATATGAGGACTATATTGATGGAATATTCCCAATGATCTTACAACCATGAGGAGGAGGTCAGATTTCTGCATGTCAACATGGGAAATGTTGAGGCAAATTCCAATTGAAGAAGAGACAAACAAGATTCTGTAACTATAAGAAACATGTAGAGAGAAATGTAGAGCTATAGGGTAGCAAATGAGAATATAATGAAATCTTAGGAGGAGATGCTATAGATTTTGAACATGTTGCATAGACAGTTCAATAAAAAATCTAGCACAAAGAAAGTGGATAGTGCTAGACATGTGACAACATCTAGATCCAATAGAAGGAGGGATGAGCACGGGAATGGAAAGCAATCAAGGAGTATGATAATGCACCATCATTCCATAGAGAAATCAACTAGAATAGCTCATGTGAGTTCAAGGATAGGGAGCATTCTAAGTGTGTCTCCTCTCAAGAGACAAAGGAGAAGGTCTGAGCCAAACATTTTACAAGGTGAACTCAAGAAAATAAAGCCACCAACTCTCAATGGTGAGCACAAAAAGGGAGAAGAAACCAAGGCCTGGCTATTGGAAATGAAGAAATATTTCCAATTGCATGATTATCCGTCAAGGGTAGAAGCAATAATTGCAACCAACCACTTGTAAGGAAAGGAAACCATGTGGTGGGATTATCTTAAGAAAACCAAACATATTGATGAGAGGAAGGTCTCATGGAGGCAATTCAAAGGATATTTCCAAGAGAAATATTTTTCTGAGTATTACTACGAAAGAAAGATGAAATATTTATTTGAACTTGAATTGGGAATAATGATAATGGATGAATATGATAAGAGGTTATTTGAGTTGTTGAATTATGTTTCCTTCATCAAGGATGAAAAGGTCAAAATCCAAAGGTTTTTGAGTAGGTTACCTTCCTTGTACAATGACATGATACACTATGATAACCCCATGACTTTGGAGGAGGCCATAAGGAGAGAAAAACATCTCTATGAGTATATCATAGGGAGGCTAGTTTTCTAGATATATTGGAACAAAAATATGAAAGGATAGAGGGATCAAAGGAAGAAAGGTTTTAAGCCACCATTTTTCAAAAACAACTCACAAGAAAATCAACAAGGACAATCAACCCAAAATGAGACAAGTATGGCAGATTCTTTTGGGAAAAGTCTAAGGAAACAATTTGTAAAATGTTGGGGATGTGAGGAAAATCACTTATATATGGATTTCCCTCACAAAGGTGAAATAATGAGGAATTTCCACAACATTCAATAAGCTGAAATAGTTGAATACATGGGAGGAAACAAGCAAAGAGGATATTAATTCCTCATGATTGAAGTGGAAGGTAAGATTGATAACCAACCCGTAACAATTCTAATTGATTCTAGAGTTAGACATAGTTTCATAAACTCTAACATTGTTGAAAGATTTCACTTACGAAGGAGTAAGCATGATAAATTTTTGTTAGTTCAGTTAGACACAAGGGCTAAGAAAAAAATCAATGAGTTTGTTAAATATTTCCCAATATACATTAATGGACTCATCACAAAGGTAGATATGAACATCATACCATTGGGTTCATATGATTGTCTAATTGGCATGGATTGGTTGGGGAAACACCATGTTGTCCTAGATTGTTACTACAAGACAATCATTTGTCTTGATGAAGAGGTGAAACATGGAAAATTTCAAGGCATTTTGAGAGATGTAGTTGTTAGAGAAATTTTATCCATGCAACTGAAAAAGATTTTTACGAAGGGGTGCCATATTTTTGCAGCCCATATGGAAGAGGAAACTCGAGATAAAGTGGCAAGTAATGAAGACCATCCGGTCTTGAAATATTTTGAAGATGTTTTGGGGGAAATACCATGAGTATTGCCACCAAAGAGAGACATCAATTTCTCTATTGATTTGGTTCCAAGAGTTTCCCCAACGTAAAAGACACCTTACATAATGGGCACACTAGAATTAAAAGAGTTGCAGATGCATCTTGAAGAGATGTTAAAGAAGGGTTATAAACGCCCAATTGTGTCACCTTGGGTAGCCCCATTGCTTTTTGTGAAGAAGAAAGATGGAACCTTAAGGATGTGAATTGATTTCAGACCACTAGATAATGTCACCATAAAGAAAAAAACATCCTTTTCCAAGGATTGATGATTTATTTGATTAACTGAAAGGTGAGAGAATATTTTTCAAGATTGAATTGAGATCAGGTTATCATCAAGTGAGGATAAAGGAAGAAGATATCAACAAGACAACATTTAGAACAAGATATGGGCATTATGAATTTATGATAGTTTCATTTGGGTTATCAAATGCCCCATTTGTATTCATGTGGCTGATGAATGGAGTGTTCAAGGAGTAGCGATACAAGTTTGTGATTGTGTTCCTGGATGATATACTCATCGAGTAAAAAAATAACAGGAACGTGAGAACCATTTAAGAATGGTGTTGCAAGTTTTAAGAGAGTATAAATTGCATGCCAAGCTAAGTAAGTGCATATTTTATCAAAAGAAGATTAACTACTTGGGGCATATTATTTCAGCAAATGGGATAACAGTTGATCTTGAGAAGATAGAGGTCATTAGAGAATGGAAAGTGCCAAGAAATGTGACAGAGGTCAGATCATTCATGGGTCTTACCAGTTACTATCGAAGGTTCATAAAAGGATTTTCAAAAATTGCAATCCCAATCACTTCTTTGCAAAGGAAGGGGGGTGAAATTTGAATGGAATTTTGAGTGTGAAGAGAGATTTCAACAACTGAAAGACATTTTGACAAGTGTGTTAGTCTTGAAGATTGCATATATGAATGAAGATTTCGTAGTGTGCATGGATGTGTGCAAGGAAGGGATTAGTGGATTCCTCTCTCAAAAAGATCATATTTTTTTCTATGAGTCCCATAAACTAAAATAGCATGAGAATAATTATGCTGCACATGACTTCGAATTAGAAAAAAATATACATGCACTAAAAATTTGGAGACATTACCTCATGGGTTGAATATTTGAGCTAAATATAGACCATTATGATCTGAAACATTTTTTTGGACAACTCACATTAAACTCCATACAAAATAGATTTCTCAAATCTCTAAGTGAATACGACTTTGAAATCAAACATATTGAAGGCAAGGAAAACCAAGTGGCTGATGAACTCATCGGAAGAGCACATGTGATGCATGTTACAACCATTAGAATGTACATATCTGATTTAAAATGCAAAATATTAGATGCAACAATCTCATATCAACAATATTTACAGATAAAAGAAACATTACAACAAGGCAATTTACAACAAAAATTAAAAAATTATGAGATGAAAAATGATGGAATACTCATGTACATAGGGAAAATATATGTGCCAAATTCTGATGAGCTAAAAAATACATTGTTGAGGGAAATGTGAAATGCACCATATATTGGGAATCCCAGATATCATAAATCAATTGTAGCTGTAAGGAGCCAATACTTTTGGCCAATAATGAAGAAAGAAGTGGCTAATTATATAGCCAGATGCCTAGCATGTCGGAAGGTGACGACAGAGCATAAACATCCAACTGGGTTGTTACAACCATTTCCCATTCTTGAGTGGAAATGGGAAGTGGCTACAATTTATTTTATTAAAAAGCTTCCCAGAGTAGTGAAGCAACATGATTCCATCATGGTGGTGGTGGAAAAATTGACAAAGGCTACACATTTTATTCCTGTGAAGACTACATACAAGATATAAAATATTGCAAAGATATACATGAAAAAAGTTGTCAGGCTACATGGGGTGCCTAGGGAAATAGATTCAGACAAAGATCCAAAATTCACATCCAATGTTTGGAAAAGTTTGTTCAAGGGATTTGGGACAAATTTAAATTTCAGTACAGTGTATCACCTAGAGTTAGATGGACAAACATAGATGACAAATAGAATAATTGAAGACATGTTCAAAATGTATCTGATGGACCAACCATCAAAGTGGGAGGATTGCATCCACTTAGTGGAATTTTATTACAATAATGGGGATCAAGCCTCATTAAAAATGAGCTCATTTGAAGCTTTGAATGGCATGAAGTTTAACACACCAGTGAGTTGGGATAATATAGCAAATAGAGAAGGAAATGGACGAGCAATTGATAAAGATCAGGAAGAATTTAAAGGCTTCCCAAGACAGGTAGAAAATTTAAGGAGACAATAATAGAGTTTTCATATAATTTAAAGTGGGCAAACATGTGTTTTTAAAAGTGAAAGAAAATATAAGTTCGCTAAGATTGGGTTGCTACCCAAAGTTGCCAACAATATGTTGTGGGCCTTTTGAGATATTAGAGAAGATAGGACAATTGCATACATGCTATCATTTCTTGCATCCATGAGAGTACATAATGTATTTCATGTGTCATTATTGAAGAAATATGTTCCTTACTCTAACCACATAATTGATTAGAATGTGATCCAGGTGGAAAGTGAAGGGGATTTCCGGGTGGAACCAATAAACATCCTGGACTGAAAAGTTAAAGTGATTAGAAAAAATCAATTGTCTTCGTAAAGTTCCAATGGAACTAATATGGTCCTGAAGATGCAAAGTGGGAGAACGAAGAAACTATGTGGGATGAATTTTTGATTTGCGTAGCTTCAAACATGTATTCTCACATGACCCTCGGTGTTGGGCATGTGGGAATCATCGTGGGAACCACATCACACTTTTAGTTTGGTGAAAACCCCCTTGAATTTGTGTGTGGGATTCATGGGTTTGATGATGGGCTTTGTGGGCTCGTGTTGGAGCTTCACACCCACAAGGAAAGCAAAATTTGATGTTGACTTATGGAGGGGTTCTATGTTGACCCCTAGGAATTGTATATAAAGGAGAGAGGTCATTGTGACATTATACATTATGTAGAGTGTGTGGAGACAAAATGGTGCTAGCATAAGTGAGTCTACACTTGTACTAGGAGGGTTTTTTATTTTAGCAAAGGGAAATTTTGCTAGGGGAGAAATTCTGGCTTAGGGTTGAGGACTCTCTATTTTCTTTTCTTGGAAGGAAAAGGCACAATGGATGTGTGGGAGAGAGAGGAGAGCTTAGAAGTAAGATATTGTATGAAGTGGAGAGATTTGTACAAAGTGTTCGTACATATTTTTTCATGTACATAGGTTTTTCATTGGGGACACTTGTGTACATATGCGGGTTGCTCTGAGAATAGTCGTGTACATCTGTACAAGATCTTTTGGGTAGGGGCAGGTCTGTACAGGATGAGGACATGTGACCTCAACAGGTTGTATGGGTGGTCTGTAGCATATTTGTGGGAAGAGAATATTTCTAGGATATTATGGAGGTTTGGTTTTCTAATTTGTATGATTATTGGAGAACAAGGTTGTTATCGGTTTTGGTCACTTTGGAGGACAAGGTTTTCCTCAGATTTTGGTGATATTATATTAGATGGGAGGGATGTATTTTCCCTCAAAATTACTTATGATAAAATGATTACATAATTGAAATTGTTTTTCATATGTGTGATGATTCATCTATGATCTTTTGTGTTTCTGCTACATATGTTTTCAATCAATAATTTTTAGTGTAGAATTGTTCAATGATAATAGCTAGGGTGTTACTATTGGTTCACTAGGAAGCAATTTCTTAGATCTGAAAATTAGTCACATAGAGTTGCATGTGAAAATTGACATGGAATTAGAGCTTGGTATCTAAAGAGAAGGGGATCATATTTGACACACATTTTTGGATACAACACCGGATGAGTGTTGTTCTTGTTCTTGTTCCACAAAGGTAAAAAATGATAGATTTGAGAGGGAGCTAAAGTGACAGTTGTGGGTGTAAATAATTTAGATGGTCTCTGGTTTGAGACATGGAGAACATCATCCATACGAGGAGTTGTGGACTATTGCAGGTTGGTGGTGTGGCAAGTTGGGAGTTATGGTGGATTGGCGGAGAGCCTGAATCACAATAGTAGGTTGTGTGGCATATTTCCAACCTAGTGGATGGAATTTCGATAAATTTTTATGGTGAGTTAGGATGAGTGTATCTCAAGTGATTTGGCATGGATGAGATGGATTCAGACGTTTGGCAGGTTGACCAGATAGAGTCTTCATTGGGATGGAGAGTTTCACATTGTCAAGGTATGTTTCACATTGTCAAGGTATGATGTATGAGGTAGGTTGAGTGGACTATACTAAGTTTCCAACCATAGCTTGGATTGTTCAAATGAGGACACAATATCACTGGTAGTATGTGAAGACACAGATATTTTTTTGTGACTTGGATGATGGACTTAGGACTTGGGGAAGGAGGATGATTTCCTTGTGTTGGAAATATTGTCATTGATGTCAACAGTCGAAGTGATGATCTGTAATGATGAAGTACATCAGATGGGATTGTAATTGATGTCAATAGTTGAAGTGATGATCTGTTGTTAAATGAAAGATGACATTGTCATTGATGTCAACAGTCGAAGTGATGATCTGTAATGATGAAGTACATCAGATGAGATTGTCATTGATGTCAATAGTTGAAGTGATGATCTATTGTTAAATGACAGATGACATTGTCATTGATGTCAACAGTATATTAGTCAACAGAAGATGTCAAACTGTGTGGAGATATAGACAACACAAGCTCACGAGGAGGAGTGAACAACAGATGTGAATTGCATGAAGATCAAGGCTCAGAAGTACAGAAGTATTTCGTGTCTATTGTTGATCACGATAGGATAAACAATGATTCATTGATCAAAAGATATGAAGGAAGAACGGATTGTAGAGATGTCATCGGGATCAGTGAAAATACTGAATAGTTGATCAGTGCGCAGAAAATGTGAGAATCCTTAGCAGCTGTCCGATCAGAATGAGAAGCTCAACAGCCGTCCGATCAGAATGAGAAGCTCAATAGCCGTCTGATCAAGATTTTGACCATGTTGATCATCTCATATAATTCACATCGGTCATTTGAGTGACTGTGAGTTTGAGAACCATTGAAAGATTATGACCGCTGATATACTTCAAGAATACCCATCAGCCGTCGGATCGTGTTAAAGTGGAAGGATAGGATAAGCTACAAGAGTTGCACTACAAATGGATCGAGCTGTCGATCCTAAATCATGATCGAACGACAATATCTGATGTATTTCAAGGATCATTAGATATGGGAGAAGTTTCACAATGGTTAGCTATGAGTTCCTTCGGAACTCTGGAATCGGAGGATTTGGAGTGTCGAGGATTCAAGGATCCAAAATTCCAAAGAGATCCTAACCGCCAGTTGGAAGGCATGCACGTGGCATAAGATCAACAATTTGAGGATTTTTGATTCAGAGAATCAATGAGTTTATGTCACTTCGGGAGTCTTACTTCGGGAGATTTCACCACTAGCAAATACTCTAAAGTCTGGAAGTCCCAAAGACCAAAATTTTGAGATACACATGAGGATCCACGTTAGCAAGACCTCGTCAATAAGGACACGTGGCTCAGTCAGAAAGTGACAAGTGTCAAGTTGAAATTGGCATTTCAGGCACATGTAAGTCACAAATCAGAGTGACACATGGAAACTACTCGGCAGGTGCCAAGTCATCAAGTGACGTCAGTAAGTTTACGTCAAGTCAAGAGTTTTGGAATGGTTGGATGTAACGAAAAACCCGAAGGAAAAAGTGCCGAAATCCCATCAGCCATCCATCCAAGTGGGTAATATGAGTCATCCAATCTGATCGACAATTTCTGGATCGGGAGTTCTGAAATATTGGAAGTCACGAAGACTCGAAGGGAAAAGTGTCGAAATCCCGTCATCTGTCCATCTCGATGAATGATTAAGTCATAGCCGTCGGATTTAGCAGTGAAAGGATGAGTGTAAGGTTAAAGTTGACCATTGATCTGTCTCCGCAAATATAAACGTGAATCGTCTGATTGTATCGGCGATATCGTAATCGAGAGTTTTTGTAATGTTGTAAGTTATGAAAACCCGAAGGTCGAAGTGTTGAAATCCCGTCATCCGCCCGTCTCATCAGAAGATCGAATCATGACCATTGATTTGGTTAAGCGCTCAAGCACTTTTTCAAGCTTAGCATTTGGTCACCGCCGTTGGTCATATGCTATAAGTGTTTTATTATATGTCGCTATAATTGGTAAAGCCCGTGGTTCCGTAACGCACGGTCATATGTGATGGTTTGAAGGAAGCACCTCCACAGAATTGGTCTCTGTGAATATAATAGAGAATCGATATATGATCGAATATGGTATGTTGGTGAACTAAGAACGCAACAGAAACATGAGTATGAACTAATGAGTCAATCCATGTCTGTTATCAACTCATGACAAAAATGAACCGATACACAGTCATGATTAAAAGAAAGTTAAATCATGAAAAACATGAATAATGAATAAAAAGGAAAAATGGTATTATTTAAAGTTTGGATTATCATTTTAAATGAAAAGGTACAATGGTTCAAATGAAGGGACACGATGTTTTTAAATTTCACACCAGTTTGAAGATTATATAAACGAGAAAAAGTGGTGAGAAGAAAGTGTCTTTGTGGTTCATATTAGAAGATCAGGAACAGGAGCAGAGTCCAAGATGAAGAACTGTTTGTTCTAAGGTGCCTTTCAATGTATTATTGAAGATCAAGAATAGAATAAGACAGAGCAACAGTTATGCAATCCAGTACTTGATACAGAAGACCATACAAGCAAAGGTTGCAACAGACAAGTAGAAATACAACAATGGTTGTATGAGTCAAATTCAGTGAAGTATAAAATATAATGAATTGCATTATAAAATAAGGGTGGTTGGGTGGTGCAAGGGCAAGTTGGAGCCTGTAGGGGAGTTGGTGCTTCCTTGTCATTTGTAGCTGACTAAATAGGGGGTCGTAGCCTCCTACCAGTTGGTGCTAGTGAACAGAGGGATTTGGTGCTTCCTTGTCAGTTGTAGATGACTAAATAGGGGGTCGTAGCCTCCTACCAGTTGGTGCTGGTGAACAGAGGGAGTTGGTGCTTCCTTATCAGTTGTAGCTAACTAAAGAGGAGGTCGTAACCTCCTACCAGTTGGTGCTGGTGAACAAAGGGAGTTGGTGCTTCTTTGTCAGTTGTGGCTGACTAAACAAGGGGTTGAATCCTCCTACCAGTTGTTTCTAGTGAATGAGGGTGTGGGTGCATCCTTCTAGTTGTAGCTGGTAAATGGGGTGTGGCAACATCCTTTTAGTTGTAGCTGAAGAAACTTGGGGAATGTCTCTCCATGAAGTTGTAGTTTGAAAACAGTTTTGTAAAAGAACTTTTTATTAATGAGAAAAGAGTTGGTGGTTTTCCCTGTTGGGTTCCACGATAAAATCTTGTGTTCATAAGGGTTTTTTGTTCATCATATATTGCTTAATTGAATAATTAATATTTGTGATTAAGATGGATGAAGGTAAAAATAAAAAGTAGGCAATATTGATTCACCCCCCCCCTCTCAATATTGCTGGATATTCCTTTAATTGGTATTAGAGCCAGGTTCCTTTAAGCATAGTCTAACAAACTGAAAGGAATATCAAATTAAGCACACATGGATGGACAAAATATTTACAATGAGAATGGAACTCCAATACTTAGAAAAGAAGAATACATATTTTGGAGTATAAGAATGGAAAGTCATTTGAAGGCATTGGGACATGATGTATGGAATTTAGTGATCAATGATTATTTCCCACCAAATAGAGTAAAGGCTCCAACTCAAAAGAAAGCCAAGAAAATTCACTCAATGGCAATGAATACAACCCTTGATGGATTACCTGATGATATCAAAGAGAAGATAGGTGAATGTAACTCTACAAAAGAACTCTGGGAAAAATTAAAAGACCTCTACTCAGATGAGAAGTCAAATGAAGCATTTCAATCATAACAAAGTTCAGTCTACAACAATTCTAGTGATGAAGATTCTTTTGAAGAATACTCATACATTGAAGAAACAGTCAATATGGAAGATGAGATTGAAAGTTCTTTGGATGAACTGAGAAAATATAAACAAAGGTGTAAACAACTAAAGGATCAAATTAAGACTGTTGAAAAATTAAAGAAAAGGACTAAAGCCCTTAATAAAGTTCTCAGTCTACAAAGATCTCCCTTGAACAAATATGGCCTTGGATATGACCACACACACATAATTAAAGGATCAAGTCCTATTACTCAGATTGAGATTGAAGATGAAATGTCTAGTGATGATACCTCCATAGAATCTTCTCCTCCTCCCAAGAAGATGTATCAAATCAAAAGAGAAGACTCAGTCATCAATAAAGGTAAAGACTCTCCACAATATTCCGATTGCAATAATGTTGATATTGAATTCTCCCTTGCAAGTAGAGAAGAAGATTCAAATACACTAACAGAATATTCTGGTAGGATTTATCCCATGGAAGAAGAAGAAGAAAAACTATCAAAGGCCAAAGAAAAATTTGATTGGAGTCTCTATGAATACTTCTATCACCATCATAAACCAGAATATAGCTATCTTCATGACTACACTCAAGAATTTCTTGACAAGAGTCAAAAACATGACTTGGAAATAAAGGAAATGTTCAAGGACAGTAAAAAGATAATATATTAGTAGGGAAATTAGTTAGAAGAGAAAGAAGAGGAGATCAAGAGACTGAAAAATGAAATCAGTCAAGCAAATGAAGGAAAGAAGGAAGATGATGTCTCAAGCAAAATCCTTGCAGATCTAAAAGAACTAAGGGAAAACTATGTCAATCATAAATTCCAACTGGAAGAAGCCAAAAGGAGAGAAGAGGTAGTAAGGAACCAGTTGGACAAAAAGGAATAATCTTTTCATAAGATGGAAGCAAAAGTTGTGAATCTTAGAAAGAAGGTTGAGAATTTAGACACCCAAATCAAGTTCTTGAACAACTCCATGACCTTGGATGAGATCTTGGATAGTCGGAGATCACCATATGACAAAACCGGTCTTGGCCACAACAAGGAAGAAATTAGTAATCTCAAGAAACCTGATGCAAGTCCTTCATTTGTAAAAAGTGAAGACAGGTCTGATGCAAGTCTTTCTTTTATAAAAAGGGAAATCAAGTATGATGTGGGTTCTTCATGTTCAAAGAATAAAAGAAACACTGCAAAACTTAGAAGATCAAATCAAGGAAGACATCAAGAAGCTACTCATACACCTCAAATAATGTTCAGAAGAGAAACACCTTCATGGATGAATCAAAGAAGGTATGAGAGTGTCTTTAATAGTTATTGTTTTTATGATAATGAATATGGTCAAAAAGCCTTGGATTGTAGGCATCATGGAAGAAAACAAGTTGGTAGGTTCAACAACAATATAATATGTTGGAACTGCAATCATGTTAGACATATTGCTGCACATTGTTACATTATGAGATGCTATAGTTGTGGTGGATATGGCCACAAATCCTATAACTGTTGGAACTCACGAAGACAGCCAATAAGAAATGCTTCACACAATATGAAAACAAGAGTAAATAAGAAGACATGGAAAACAATATCTGAAGTAGCAAAAAAGAAAGATGAGGAAAATATTGTTCCTGAAACTGATGAAGTTAATGATAGGAGTTTGGAGGATGAAACTACTAATAAGGAATATTCTCAAGACAACAATAAAGAAGCTTCTGGTGCACATAATAATGACATTGATGATGAATCTCCAATGGTAGAACAACAAAAAGAATTGAGTGATGATTACATCAGAAATCTTTCAATCCTATTTTAAATGGTACACTGAAACTCCTTCCAAAAGAAATTTTTAAAAAAAAGGTGATATCTATCCAAGAAAGCTGCAAAGACTATGCTTAATGAAGCAAATTATCTAATGGATATTCCATCAATTAGTATTGACATTGTAGGAAAGTTGTAAGCACATCAATACTCATATTGAACAGAGATCATCTCAAGATTAATAGTAGTAAAACTCTTTGTGAAGCCTTTTTTGGAAGATCTCATTTGGTAAAATACTTCAAAGTCTTTGGAAGTAAGGGTTACATAAAAAGGTGTGATGAGAATTTTGAAAATGTGATGCTAGATCTGATGAAGGTATCCTTCTTGAATATGATTCTACCAAGAAAGCATACAAATGCTACAATCTTAGGATACATAAGATTGTTGAGAGTACAGATGTCAAGGTGGATGATATTAAAAAACAATTGGTATCTTAGTTAGAGATCGATGAGAATCGATGGACATAACCAAGGGTTGTTTGAAGAATATGAAATGCAAAAATTGCCAATCAACTGAGATAGGAAGTTAGTAAATTAACAGGGAAGAAACCTTGTCAGGAAGAATTACCTTTTTAGAAACAAAAGGGGAGAATAGTCAGAAGCAGAGAAAGAGCATATTGTCAGGAGGAGTCATTCAGCTATGACTGGCAGCACATGTTCACAGGAAGAGTTACCCAAGTTCAGTCTGATCAATAACATATAGATCTTTACGAGTGGTCAGAAATGTAATTATATTGACATATCATAAGAGAAGAAACCCTTTTCCATTGATGTCAAAGGGGGAGATAAACTTCATATAAAGGAAAACTTCATAAAAGGAAAGCATCAACATGGGGGGAGTTTTGTATATGAAGTTAGTGTGTTGACCTCAATGAAAAAGGGGGAGATTGTTGGAAATATTGTCATTGATGTCAACAGTTGAAGTGATGATCTGTAATGATGAAGCACATCATATGAGATTTTCATTGATGTCAAAAGTTGAAGTGATTATCTGTTGTGAAATGAAAGATGACATTGTCATTGATGTCAACAGTCGAAGTGATGATTTGTAATGATGAAGTACATCAGATGAGATTGTCATTGATGTCAACAGTTGAAGTGATGATCTATTGTTAAATGACAGATGATATTGTCATTGATGTCAACAGTATATCAGTCAGCAGAAGATGTCAAACTGTGTGGAGAGATAGACAACGCAAGCTCACGAGGAGGAGCGAACAACATAATCGAATTGTATGAACAAGGATTAGAAGTACAAAAGTATTTCGTGTCTATTGTTGATCATGATAGGATCAACAATGATTCATTGATCAAAATATATGAAGGAAGAACGGATTGTAGATATGTCATCGAGATCAGTGAAAATACTGAACAGTTGATCAATGCGTAGAAAATGCGAGAAGCCTCAGCAGCCGTTCGATCAAAATGAGAAGCTTAGAAGCCATCTGATCAAGAGTTTTACCATGTTGATCATCTCATATAATGTATATCATTCATTTGAGTGACCATGGGCTTGAGAACCATTGAAATATCATGACCGTTGATATACTTCACGAATACACGTCAGTCATCGGATCGTGTTAAAGTGGAAGGATAGGATAAGCTACAAGAGTTGCACCAAAAACGGATCGAGCTTTCGATCCTAAATAATGATCAAATGACAATATCTGATGTATTTCGAGGATCGTTAGATATGGGATAAGTTGCATGAAGGTTGGATATGAGTTCCTTCAGAACTATGGAATCAGAGGATTTGGAGTGTTGAGGAGTCATGGATCCCGAACTCATGAAGTCCGAAATTCCGAAGAGATCCTAGCCGTCGGTTGGAAGGCGTGCATGTGGCATAAGATCAACAATTCTAGGATTTGTGATTCAGAGAATCAACGAGTTTACGTCACTCTGGGAGTCTTACTTCGAGAGATTTCACCACTAGAAAATACTCTAAAGTCTGGAAGTCCCGAAGACCGAAATTCTGAAATACACATGAGGATCCACGTCAACAAGGAAATGTGGCTCATTCAGAAAGTGACAAGTGTCAAGTTGAAATTGGCATTTCAGGCACATGTAAGTCACAAATCAGAGTGACACGTCGCAGCTATTCGGCACGTGCCAAGTCATCAAGTGACGCTGGTAATTTTACGTCACGTCGGGAGTTTTTACATCGGGAGTTTTGGAATGGTTGGATGTAACGAAAAACCTGAAGGAAAAAGCACCGAAATCCCATTAGCCATCCATCCATGTGGGTAATATGAGTCGTCCGATCTGACCGACAATTTCATGATCGAGAGTTCTAAAATATTGGAAGTCACGAAGACTTGAAGGGCAAAGTGTCGAAATCCCGTCAGCCATCCATCTCAATGAATGATTAAGTCAGAGCCATCGGATTTAGCAGTGAAAGGATGAGTGTAAGGTTAAAGATGATCGTTGATCTGTCTCCACAAATATAAACGTGAACCGTCTGATTGTATCGGCGATATCGTAATCGAGAGTTTTTGTAATTTTGTAAGTTACAAAGACCCAAAGGTCGAAGTGTTGAAATCCTGTTAGTCGTCCATCTCATCAGAAGATTGAATCATGAATGTTGATTTGGTAAAGCACTCAAGCACTTGTTCAAGCTTAGCATTCAATCACCGCCATTGGTCATATGCTATAAGTGTTTTATTATATGTCTCTATAATTGGTAAAGCCCGTGGTTCTGTAACACATGGTCATATGTGATGGTTTGAAGGAAGTGCCTCCACGTAATTGGTCTCTGTGAATATAACAAAGAATCGATATATGATCGAATATGGTCTGTTGGTGAATAGAGAACGCAACAGAAATATGAGTATGAACTAATGAGTCGATCCATGTCTATGATCAACTCATGACAAAAATGAACCGATACACAGTCATGATTAAAAGAGAGTTAAATCATGAAAAACATGAATAATTAATAAAAAAGGAAAAATGATATTAATTAAAGTTTATATTATCATTTTAAATGAAAAGGTACAATGGTTCAAATGAAGGGACACGATGTTTTTAAATTTCACACCAATTTGAAGATTATATAAACGAGAAAAAGTGGTGAGAAGAAAGTGTCTCTGTGGTTCATATTAGAAGATCAGGAATAGGAGCAGAGTCAAAGATGAAGAACTGTTTGTTCTAAGGTGCCTTTCAATGTCTTATTAAAGATCAAGAACATAAGAAGACAGAGCAACAGTTATGCAATCCAGTACTTGATACAAAAGACCATACAAGCAAAGGTTGCAGTAGATAAGTAGAAATACAACAATGGTTGTATGAGTCAAATTCAGTGAAGTACATAAGAGAATGAATTGCATTATAAACTAAGGGTGGTTGGGTGGTGCAAGGGTAGGTTGGAGCCTGTAGAGGAGTTGGTGCTTCCTTGTCAGTTGTAGTTGACTAAACAGGGGGTCATAGCCTCCTACCAGTTGATGTTGGTGAAAAGAGGGAGTTGGTGCTTCCTTGTCAGTTGTAGTTGACTAAACAGGGGGTTGTAGCCTCCTACCAGTTGGTGCTAGTGAACAGAGGGAGTTGGTGATTCCTTGTCAGTTGTGACTGACTAAAGAGGGGGTTGATGCCTCCTACCAGTTGTTACTGTTGAATGAGGGTGTGGGTGAATCCTTCCATTTGTAGCTGGTAAATGGGGTGTGGCAACATCCTTTCAGTTGTAGTTGAA
>JASDQU011310424.1:0-25207 GCA_032191745.1 Picea mariana
CCAAATTCTTTCTTGGAATTTGGCTTGGGATCATTATAGACTCGATTCACTTGCTTCTTTTCTAGTGCACTCTCACTAGAGGCACCACCAAGTGGTACATATAACTAGAAATGGAAACATACACCACCTTTGTTGACTTATCCATGGTGTTACTTAACCACTTCCAACTCCTTGTTCAGTATGATGTCAGTATAGAAATGCTAGAAAACTTTGAACAAGATAAGGCTACACACATTTCTGATCACATTCAGGAATGGAGGAGACACAAGATCTTAATTAAAATAATCTTTCCACCATATTTTCTCCTTGAGTGGTTGTTGAAATTCTTAATCTCATATATTTAAATGGACATTGTGACTTCGAGAGTATTTTTGGAAGAGAAAGTGATTTTTAGGGTGCAACAACTACAACTTATTTACTCTCAATCTGACATGCTCTATGAAATTATTCCAGACAAGTCAAGGTCTACTCTCGAATTGGAAAATACAAAGTCATCTCCACGTGCCAATGGAATCGTGGGTTCCACACAAAGTAAATCTACAGATCCGGTAACAAACCAGATGCAGAACTTGGTTATCCAACAACTTGCGGTTGGTACGGCCCCTAGCTTGACCACCCCCGCCACCCAGTTGTCGAATGTACATTTTGTGCACTCGAAGACTCAAAAGGGCTCTCATCATCTTAGAGATAATAAAGGAAAGGGTAAGAAAGGTGGTGGGGGAAATACCAAAAAATATGATAAGAATTCTGAGAGGGAAAAAGATGAAAAAATGAAGGTGATGTTCCCTTGCAAGATTTGTTGGGATGATCATATTATACATCAATTCCCACAAATTGAAGAATCTCAATGCCTTATGAAGTTGAAACAACAACAACAACAACAACATGTTGTGTTGAACAACCCTTTCCCACAAGGGAAGAACTTGCAGGGTGGTTCTTCCAACCTCAGCCAGGAAGGGGGCATGTCAAATGCACCCCAGATGGACAGATACGATAGAGTCATGAGAATTCTTAGTCATAAGAAGATACAAACCATCGACTTGAAAAATCCAAATCATGATTATAGTGATCCAAAGTCAACAGATAAAGGAAAAACGTATTAAGAGGATCATGAACATCTACATATAGAAAAACCTAATAAAGATATAGCATCACCCATACCTAAGGGTGTATACAAATGGACAACACAAAACCCTAATGAAAGAGCCAGCCCAACTATTCTATCATCAAAGACTTGGCTCAAACCCCGTGTACAATATCTACTTTGGAAGTACTATGAAATTTCCTTGTGCAACACACCGTGTTGTTTTCTACCATAGGAGCTACTGACTCTGCTAGTCAGCTCGTGATGAAGTTCGATTCCACTGATGTCAAGATTTATCTTCCCTATCATGTGACCTTCCAGATAAACATTGTTTCTAATACTATTCTGATCAAGAGGACCATCCTTGATGAAGGGGATTCAATGTTCATAATGTCTTTGTCTTGTTGGAAAGATATTAATTCTCCAAAGTTTACCCATTCCTGGACTATCTTGACAGCTTTTGATGGACGATCGTTCTGACCCCATCATCTATTTCTTCTTGTCCGGTCAGGTTAGGGGTAAAAAGCGTCTGTGTAGAGGTTGAAGTAGTCTATGCACCACTCGACTATAACTTGTTACTTGGGAGGAGTTGATCTTATATCATGATAGTTTTCGTCTTGTCATTGTTTTGCGTTATATGATTTCCCCATGAGGGGAGAATAGTAACAATCGACACAATGTCTTCCAACCTTTCTAAGGTCACAGTTAACCCATGATCCATAGTTATGTGGATCAAAAAATCTCATTCGACAACTGAGAGTATTTGTTGTGGGATGTATCCTTCTCTCATGGGATATTTTTATTTTTCTGCATTGATTTTGTACCTTCGATCTACCTCGGTCAGCTATCAAAAGTTGAGTCCATCAGCTTTCTCTTTGAGAGTCACTTTGTTTAGAGCATCATATTTACATGATCTGTGGATGCTACCCTTGATGTGTGATGTGGTTAAGAACTGCATTTATAATAGGATGGCCATACATGTTGAATTTAATGCAGCTGGAAGATCCATTCTCTCGGAGGATGGCATAAGACCCTAACTGTGGACTAGGGCCCCCAATTCACTACTGGGGTTCTTGGTCTGGGACCAAGCAGTTAGATCCATGGAAAAAAACCCTTATGAGGCCCCCCAGTATATGAATAGGGTTCTTGGTCTAGGACCAAGTAGAAAAAGACCCTTGTAAGGGCCCCCAATAGATGATTGGGGTTCTTGGTCTGGGACCAAGCAGTAAATACCCTAGATGCATTCTAGGGCCCCTGGATGTGTTCTAGGGAATCCTTGCCCTGATCTTGGATTGATTCTTGGATGTGTTCCTTGGTGGTTGATATAAGTCCCTAGATGTGACTATGGCCCCTGGATGTGTTCCAGGGTACCCATTCCTAAAGCATGGGTTGATACTTGGTCTTGTACCTTGGTGGATAAGACCCTAGATGTGTTTTAAGGCCCCCAGATGTGTTATGGGGAAACCTGGTTCTTGAAAAGGTAGATCTTGGTGTAATACCAAGATATGTTGACGTGTGATCCTCTTCCTATCTCCTAGGATGTATCTAGGAGTGTCTATGAAGATGGACCAGATCACATTGTTGATGTACACCCTTATGCAGTGATGATAAAGTTTATAGGTCACTATGAGACTCATGTGGACATGTTTTTCCATTGTGTAACTTCCCTTGAATTTCTCTTAAAAGGTAACCCTTTTTGTTGTTTGCCTTCACTCTTTTTTTATGTGATTGGGGTTTTACTTTATGTAATTAGGGCTTTATGTTATGTGATTGGGGTTTTATGTGTTTAGGGTTTTTGTTATAATTAATATTAAAATTAATTGGCATTTTAATTAATATTTATATTAATTAAAAGTCAATATTTAATTATAATTTTTAATTACCCTAACCCCTCTCCCTAAATATCAATAAGACCCTACCCCTATCATTCTATTACACTCTCTCCTCTCTCTCCTTCCTGCGGCTACCTCAGTGACTATCTTCCCTCTTGTTGGTGCGACCCTTTTCTTTTGTTTATCAGTTTCATATCTACCTTTTTCTGTGTTGGTTGGAAGGGTATGTTGATGTATGTTGGAGCTGTGAGGTGCCTCTAAGGGATGCTAGACCTTTCTCCTGTACATATTTTCCTCCCATCAGCTGTCGGACCTGTGTGTGAGTGTTGTATATGTCCTCTAGGTCATGTGGCCTCCTCTTTGGACTGATACCTTCTTGTGTGTAGGCCACAACTCCTTCTTCTAGTTGTCACATGGTGTGTTGAGGAACCTATGGGGTGTTACCACCTGCTGTCCAGTTTTCTGAGATAAGGTTTTTTCTTTGTTGTTGAAGAGTTTGCCTACCTATCCAGATTTTTTATGGAGGGTCTTGTTGTTTCCTTTTATGAGTTTTTTCTATCTCATTTTATGCAACACTCTTATACTACCAGATCTAAGTCTTGGTTAAGGGTTTGGCATTGTTCTATTAGATCCGTGTTAGTTTTTTATGGAGCAGTCTTATACTACCAGATATGAGTCTTGGTTAAGGGGTTGACATTGTTCTATCAGATCTGTGTTAGTTGTTTATTGAGCACTCTTATACTACCAGATCTGAGTCTTGGTTAAGGGTTTGGCGTTTTTCTATTAGATCCGTGTTAGTTTTTTATGGAGCACTCTTATACTACCAGATCTGAGTCTTGGTTAAGGGTTTGACATTGTTCTATCAGATCTGTGTTAGTTGTTTATTGAGCACTCTTATACTACCAGATCTAAGTCTTTGTTAAGGGTTTGACATTGTTCTATTAGATCTGTGTTAGTTGTTTATGGATAACTCTTATACTAACATATCTAAGTCTTGGTTAAGGGTTTGACAATGTTCTACTAGATCTGTGTTAGTTTGTTTATGGAGCACATTGATACTACCATATTTGTGTTTTGTTTGAGGGTTCCACATTGATCTGTCAAATCTGAGTTTTGTTTGAGTTTTTGTCATTAATACTACTAGATCTAAGTTTGAGGGTTTGATTTTTTAGATCTAATTTTAGTTTTCTTATGGAACCATTGGTATCTTTAGATCTGATCTTGTATTTTCTTGAAGAACCTCTTGTACTTTCAGATCTGAATTTGTTTTCTGATGGAACCATTGGTATCTTCAGATCTAATATTGTATTTTCTTGAAGAGCTTCTTGTACATTCAAATCTGAATTTGTTTGGTTATGGAACCTCTTGTATCTTCAGATCTGATTTTTGTTTTTCTTGGGGTTATCTACTTTTATGAATTTGGTTATTATTGTTTCCTTTGGGGTTTTACTATCCATGGAAAAACTGTCCCATGGTTCTCTTGACAGAGTTCAAACCCTAGAGGTTTGTTACATGAACCTAAACTTAATCTAAACATACTTATAGAGTCATACTTCTACATGTGATAGGTACACATTCTTCTTTGGCTAAGAGGTAAGATAAGATTTGTTTTTCTACACTCGAGAAATTTGTTTATGTTCAGAAATTTAATTTCATGCATACAGATCTATTTATCTCTTGGTTTAATGTGTTGATCTAAAATTGTTTTAGTGAACAAAATTTAAAAGAATTTCATTGTTTCAATTTTTCCCTAAAATCTAATATGGTTTCAGAGCTTAGGGCGTGAAGGAGCTCAAGAGTAGCATACTTGAGCCTGCGTAGATCCAACTCTTAGGGTTTACAGATCAATAGTCATTAAAACCCAATTGAAATTTTGTCATGATAACTTATGATAACACTTTTAATGGGCAGTGTACTCCTTGATATACTCATAGTGAATAGGTGGATTACACATCAAATTCAAGGATTAAATCTACTTGAATTTTTTCTTATACTGATTGGATACTTCCACCACCAATTACAGGATATGTTTCCTTATCTATTAAAAGATATAGGATAACACCATCTTTATGTCAAACTTGTTTCTCTCTTCCTTAATGTACTTCTGATAGTTAATATTATCAGAACAAGTGTTGTGCATACATTAACAAATTTTTTTTAAATGGAAAAAATATAGAAGCTCCTCATTTTTGGTCACTTTAGATTGCTTAAGGGGAGGATGATAAGTTTTTTGTTGAGTTTCAGATGGCTATGATTGGAGAAGAGAACAAAATAGTAATGAAACCATCATCTTTAAGATCACAAGAGATAGGTTTCAGTCTTTATAATTTTTTTATTACTAATGCTTGGTGAGTTCTTAGCCTTCATTAAATAAGCTTTTAGTGGCATTGACAGAATCATTGGTAAAGGAATGATAGCACCTTATGCACTTAATGGTCATCCATATGTTTTGTACTACAAAGAGTACACAAGCTTTAAAGTTAACCATAATGCATTGAGTGGTGGAAACTTGGAAATTCTTTGGTGTTTGGCTTTGAGAGAAATTTGTAAGGGCTGATTTTTGTAAGAACAAAATTTGGGACAATACAGTCTTTGGCCTCATTCTTTAAGACATATTGTTAACTTTTAGCATATGGATGAATATTGCATTATCCACAGGAAAGTGGGATAATCTATTGAGGATATGGAATTTCTTGAACTAACAAATACATGTCAAACATCTGCATACACAGTAGATGTATTAGATAGCTTCAACTGGTAACAGGCTGTAGCCCAAACAATTTCAAGGTAAGTCTAGTTATGCACCACTTTCACTCATTTTGTGACTTCTAGTTTATCTTCCTATCATATTTATGAATCGGTGTCTCAATGGAATACTGTCAGATTCTCGTGTGTATTTTTGTTATATGACCAAGGAAGTTGTGATCTCAACACATACTTAATTTAATTTATGTAAGTTGGATCTTTCTCCCGGGTTTGGAAACCCAGTAGTATGTTGGTCTATTATCCCTTATGTGAAAGACAACATGTAACCTTGGGTTATTTTTCTTGGTTAAGGAATCCAACAAATTATCTTGGTTGTTGGAGTATTTTTTCCTCATTTTAGGAACCCTACAGATATCTCTTTTAATCGAGAGTCCTTAGATTGTAATTGAGCCATTATCCTTGGAACATAAGATCAATAAGTCTGACTTATATTTTTCATATTAAACTTGGTACTGGCACCAAGAACATCTTGAAGAGGTACAACACCAGATCAGGTTCAGAGGGAGTCAGTTTGCAAATGCAGGGAGGCTGACATTTTATGAGACTCAGAGGGAACAATCCCTGCATATGAGTTAGACGATGACCTCCAGTAGATGGCGGTATTAAGGTTAAATTTGTGACTCGTGACTTCTCTCAAAAAGAATAGATTATCTGTGACAAGATCCATACTTCCATTAGGATCCTTATCTCTCTTGTCATAGTTTTTTATTTGAAAACTTCACCAGTTAGATGTTAAGACTGATTTTTCTTAACAGTGAAGTTGAGCAAGAGGCTATCCATGGAAAATAATCCCATAGATTATAACAAGCTCTGAGAGCTTGGTATGAAAGTATTGACAGTCTCTCTATAGATTCTTGGGTTCACCAAGAGTATTGTAGATCCCAATATTTATATAAAGATTGTACAAAATCATCCTATTTTCTTAGGATGATCTATTCCTTACAGGAAAGGAAATTTTTGATAGCTCAGACAAAGAGGGAGATCTTCAACAGAAATTGAAATGAAAGACTTGTCTCTTTTGCATTATTTTTTTGAGCTTAGAGGTGTGGTAGAAACCAACTGAGATGTTTCTCTCACAAGATCAAGTATGCAATTGATATGCTCTGCAGACTTGGCATGCTGGACTGTAAGTCTATATCCATTCCAATGTTTTATAAACTGAAGAAGTTATGAGATCAAGCTACAGTTTCAGATCAGGAAGACCACCTTGGGTTCTTGATGTATCTTATACACACCAGACTAAATATTTATCATGCAGTGAATGCCCTCATCTAGCTCATGTGTAAACCAAAGCATATTCATATGGTTATTGTTAAAACTTTTTTGAGATATGTTCGAGAAACTATGACCTACGGACTTAGATACACTTCAGTGGAGTTGTAATGCTTCATGATTATACATATTCAAATTAGATGGGCAGCACAATGGATCAGAAGAGTGCTTCCACATATTTTTTATCTTGGGTTCAACTATGTTCTCTTGGTCCAGAAGGAAACATGGTTCCATATCCTAGAGCACTGTAGAAGCAAATTACATTGCTGCAAGTGTTGCTAGCAGAGAAGCAGTGTGGCTCAAGAAGCTACTTTCACACATGTTCAGTGCAGATATAGAACCCATAATCATCCACTGTGACAACTAGAGCAGTTTAAATATCTCTGAGAATCCAGTGTTTAAAGAAAATTCAAAGAAGATTGAGATGAGATAACACTATGTTCAGACATGGTGTAGAAGAACATTCTCAGTATTCCGTATGTTCCAACGGCTGAATAGACGATAGATATTTTGATCAAGCCACTGTCTTTGACAATTTTTCTTACTTTCAAAACAAGCTTGGTGTTTCTCAGAATGCCTCTCTTGCCGAGAGGGAGTGTTGAATTTAATTCAGATACAAGAGCTATTCTCCCAGACAATGGCATAAGACCCTAGCTGTGGACTAGGGCCCCCATTTCACTCCTGGGGTTCTTGTTCTGGGACCAAGCAGTTAGAGCCATGGAAAAAGACCCTTGTGAGGGCCCCTAGTAGATGATTGGGATTCTTGGTCTAGGACCAAGCAACAAAATACCCTTGTAAGGGCCCCTAGTAGATGATTGGGTTTCTTGGTCTAGGACCAAGCAGTAAAGACCCTAGATGTATTCTAGGGCCCTTGGATGTGTTTTAGAGAATCCTTTCCCTGATCTTGGACTGATTCTTGGATGTGTTCCTTGGTGGTTGATATAAGTCCCTAGATGTGACTAGGGCCCATGGATGTGTTCCAAGGTACCCATGCCTAAAGCATGGGTTGATCCTTGATCTTGTACCTTGGTGGATAAGACCCTAGATGTGTTCTAGGGCCCCCATATGTGTTATGGGGCAACCTGGTTCTTGACCAGGTAGATCTTGGTGTAATAACAAGATATGTTGATGTATGATCCTATTCCTCTCTCCTAGGATGTATCTAGGAGTGTCTATGAAGATGAACTAGATCACATTGTTGATGTACCCCCTTATGCAATGATAATAAAATTTATAGGTCACTATGAGACTCATGTGGACATGTTTTTCCATTGTGTAACTTCCCTTGACTTTGTCTTAAAAGGTAACCCTTTTTTTTTTTTCCTTCACTCTTGCTTTATGTGTTTGTGGGTTTACTTTATGTAATTATGGCTTTATGTTATGTGATTGGGGTTTTGTGTGTTTAGGGTTTTTGTTATAACTAATATTAATATTAATTGACATTTTAATTAATATTTATATTAATTAAAAGTCAATATTTAATTATAATTTTTAATTACCCTAAACCATCTCCCTAACTATAAATAAGACCCTACCCCTAGCATTCTATTACACTCTCTCCTCTCTCTCCTTGCTGCGGATATCTCAGTGACTATCTTCCGTCTTGTTGGTGTGACCCTTTTCTTTTGATTATCAGTTTTAGATCTGCCTTTTTCTATGTTGGCTGGAAGGGTATGTTGATGTATGATGGAGCTATGAGGTGCCTCTAAGGGTTTCTAGACCTTTCTCTTGTATAGAGTTGCCTCCCATAAGCTATCGGACCTATGTATGAGTGTAGTATCTTTCCTCTAGGTGCTGCGGCCTCCTCTCTAGATTGATACCTTGTTGTGTGTAGGTCGCAACTCATTTTTTTGGTTGTCGCGTGGTGTGTTGAGGAACCTATGGGGTGTTACCACCTGTTGTTGAGTTTTATGAGCTAAGGTTTTTGCCTTGTTGTTGGAGAGTTTTCCTAACTGTCTAGATTTTCTATGGAGGGTCTTGTTGTTTCCTTTTATGAGTTTTTGTTGTCTCATTTTATGGAGCACTCTTATACTACCAGATCTAAGTCTTGGTTAAGGGTTTGACATTTTTCTATCAGATCTATGTTAGTTGTTTATGGATCACTCTTATACTACCAGATCTGAGTCTTGGTTAAGGGTTTGACATTGTTCTATTAGATCTGTGTTAGTTGTTTATGGAGCACTCTTATACTACCATATCTGAGTCTTGGTTAAGAGTTTGACATTGTTCTATCATATCCGTGTTAGTTGTTTATGGAGAACTCTTATACTACCAGATATGAGTCTTGGTTAAGGGTTTGACATTGTTCTATCGAATCTATGTCAGTTTGTTTATGGAGCACATTGATAATTTGTGTTTTGTTTGAGGGTTCCACATTGATCTGTCAAATATGAGTTTTGTTTGAGCTTTTGTCATTGATACTACTAGATGTGAGTTTGAGGGTTTGATTTTTCAGATCTAAGTTTAGTTTTCTTATGGAACCATTGGTATTTCATATCTGATCTTGTGTTTTCTTGAAGAGCCTCTTGTAATTTCATATCTGAATTTGTTTTCTTATGGAACCATTGGTATCTTTAGATCTGATATTGTATTTGCTTGAAGAACCTCTTGTACTATCAGATCTGAATTTGTTTTCTTATGGAACCTCTTGTATCTTCAGATCTGATTTGTGTTTTGCTTGGGGTTATCTACTTTTATGACTTTGGTTATTATTGTTTCCTTTGGGGTTTTACTATCCATGGAAAAATTGTCCCACAGTTCTCTTGATAGAGCTCTAACCCTAGAGGTTTGTTACATGAACCTAAACTTCATCTGAGAATACTTATAGAGGCATAGTTCTACATGTGACAGGTACACATTCTTCTTTGGCTAAGAGGTAAGCTAAGATTTGTTTTTCTACACTCAAGAAATTTGTTTATGTTTAGAAATTTAAATTCATGCATACAGATCTATTTATCTCTTGGTTTAATATGCTAATCTAAAATTTTTTTAGTGAACAGAATTTAAAAGAATGTCATAGTTTCACTTTTTCCCTAAAATCTAGCATGGTTTCAGAGATTAGGGCGTGAAGGAGCTCAAGAGTAGCATACTTGATCCTGCGTAGATCCAACTCTTAGGGTTTACAGATCAATAGTCATTAAAACCCAATTGAAAGTTTGTCATGATAGCTTCTGATAGAAATTTTCATGAGAAATGTACTCCTTGACATCCTCATAGTGAATATGTGGATTACACATCAAATTCAAGGATTAACTCTACTTGATTTTTTTCTTATACTGATTGGATACTTCCACTACTAGTTACAACATATGTTTCCTTATCTATTTAAAGATATAGGATAACACCATCTTTCTATTAAACTTGTTGCTCTCTTCCTTAATGTACTTCTAATAGATAATATTATCAGAACAAGTGTCGTGCATACATTAACAGTTTTTTTTTAAATGGCAGAAATATAGATGATCCTCATTTTTGGTCACTTTAGATTGGTTAGGGAGAGGATGATAAGTTTTTTGTTGAGTTTCTGATGGATGTGATTAGAGAGGAGAATAGAATACTAATGCAACTATCATATTGAATATCACAAGAGATAGGTTTCATCCTTTATAATGATTTTATTACTAATGCTTGGTGAGTTCTTAGCCTTCATTAAATAAGCTTTTAATGGCATTGACAGAATCACTGGTAAAGGAATGATAGCACCTTATGTACTTAATGGTCATCCATATGTTTTGTACTACAAAGAGTTCACGAGATTTATAGTTAACCATAATGCATTGAGTGGTGAAAACTTGGAAATTCTTTGGTGTTTGGCTTTGAGAGAAATTTGTGAGGGATGATTTTTGTAAGAACAAAATTTACAAATCTTTGGCCTCATTCTTTAAGAGGTATTGTTAACTTTTAGCATATGGATGAATATTGCATTATCCATGGGATAGTGGGATAATCTCTTGAGGATGTGGAATTTCTTGAACTAACAAATACATGTCAAACATCTGCATACACAGTAGATGTATTAGATAGCTTCAGTTGGTAACAGGTTGTAGCCCAAAAAAGTTCAAGGTAAGTCTAGGCATGCACCACTTGCACTCATTTTGTGACTTCTAGTTTATCTTCCTATCATATTTATGAATCAGTGTCTCAATGGAATATTGTCAGGTTATCATGTGTATTTTTTTTATATGACTAAGGAAGTTGTGATCTCAGCACATACTTATTTTAATTGATGTAAGATGGATCTTTCTCCTAGGTTTGGAAACCCAACAATATGTTGTTCTATTATCCATGATATGAAAGACAACATGTAACCTTGGGTTGTTTTTCTTGGTTAAGGAATCCAACAAATTATCTTGGTTGTTGGAGTATTTTTTCCTTGTTTTCAGAACCCTACATATATCTCTTTTAATCGAGAGTCCTTAGATTGTAGTTGAGCCATTATCCTTGGCACAAAAGCTCAAGAAGTCTGACTTATCTTTTTCATATTAAACTTGGCACTGGCACCAAGAACATCTTGAAGAGATATGACACCAGATCAGGTTCAAAGGAAGTTAGTTTGCACATGCAGGGAGATAGACATTTTATGAGACTCGGAGGGAACAATCCCTGCATATGAGTTAGACCATGACCTCCAGCAGATGGTGGTATTAAGGTTAAATTTGTGACTCGTGACTTCTCTCAGAAAGAAGGGATTATTTATGACAAGATCCTTACTTCCATTAGGATCCTTATCTCTCTTGTCGCAATTTTTGATTTGAAAACTTCACCAATTAGATGTTAAGACTAATTTTTCTTAATAGTTAAGTTGAGAAAGAGGCTATCCATGGAAAAGAATGCCATAGATTATAACAAGCTTTGAGAGCTTGGTATGAAAGTATTGACAGTCTCTCTACAGAGTCTTGGGTTCACCAAGAGTATTGAAGATCCCAATCTTTATATAAAGATTGTACAAAATCATCTTGTTTTCTTAGGATGATTTTTTCCTTACAGGAAAGGAAATTTTTTATAGCTCAAACTAAGAGGGAGCTCTTCAGCAGAAATTGAGATGAAAGACTTGGGTCTTTTGCATTATTTTTCTGAGCTTAGAGGTGTGGCAGAAACAAGGTGAGATGTTTCTCTCACAAGAGCAAGTATGCAGTTGATATGCTCCGTAGACTTGGCATGTTGGACTCTAAGTCCATATCCACACTGATGTTTTACATACTAAAGAAGTTACGAGATCAAGCTAGAGTTTTAGATCAGGAAGACCACCTTGAGTTCTTGATGTATATTATACACACCAAACCGGATATTTGTCATGCAGTGAATGCCCTCATTCAACTCATGTGTAAATTGAAGAATATTCATATGGTTGTTGTAAAAATGTTTTTGAGATATATTCAAGAGACTATAGCCTATGGGCTTAGATACACTTCAGTGGAGGTGTAATGATTCATGATTATACATATTCAGATTGGAAGGGCAGTATACTGGATCAGAAGAGTGCTTCCGCATATTGTTTTGTCTTGGGCTCAACTATGTTCTCATGGTCCAGTAGGAAACAGGGCTCCATTTTCCAAAGCACTGTAGAAGAAAATTACATTGCTGCAAGCGCTGCTAGCAAAGAAGCAGTGTGGCTCAGGAAGCTAATTTCACACTTGTTCAGTGCAGAGCTAGAACCCACAATCATCCACTATGACAACCAAAGCAGTTTAAATCTCTTTGAGAATCTGGTGTTTAACGATAAGTTGAAGCACGTTAAGATGAGATAACACTATGTTCAGACATGGTGCAGAAGAACATTCTCAGTATTTAGTATGTTCCGACGACAGAACAAGCGATAGATATTTTGATTAAGCCACTATCTTTGACAAGTTTTCCTACTTTCAAGACAAGCTTGGTGTTGTTGATAATGCCTCTCTTTCTGAGAGGGAGTGTTGAATTTAATGCAGTTGCGAGAGCCATTCTCTCGGAGGATGGCATAAGACCCTAGTTGTGGACTAGAGCCCCCAGTTCACTCCTAGGGTTCTTGGTATGGGACCAAGCAGTTAGATCCATGGAAAAATATCCTTTTGAGGGCCCCTAGTAGATGTCTGTGGTTATTGGTCTGGGACCAAGCAACAAAATTCCCTTGTAAGGGGCCCCAGTAGATGACTAGGGTTCTTGGTCTAGGACCAAGTAGTAAAGACCCTAGATGTATTATAGGGCCCCTAGATGTGTTTTAGGGAATCCTTTCCCTTATCTTGGATTGATTCTTGGATGTGTTCCTTGGTGGTTGATATAAGTCCCTAGATGTGACTACGTCCCCTAAATGTGTTCTAGGGTACCCATGCCTAAAGCATGGGTTGATCCTTGGTATTGTACCTTGGTGGATAAGAACCTATATGTGTTCTAGGGCCCCCAGATGTGTTATGGGGAAAGTTGGTTCTTGACCAGGTAGATCTTGGTGTAATACCAAGATATGTTGATGTGTGATCCTCTCCCTCTCTCCTAGGATGTATCTAGGAGTGTCTATGAAGATAGACCAGATCACATTGTTGATGTACCCCCTTATGCAGTGATGATAATGTTTCTAGGTCACTATGAGACTCATGTGGACATGTTTTGCCATTGTGTAACTTCCCTTGAATTTGTCTTAAAAGGTAACCCTTTTTGTTGTTTGCCTTCACTCTTGTTTTATATGATTGGGGTTTTACTTTATGTAATTAGGGTTTTATGTTATGTGATTGGCATTTTATGTGTTTTGGTTTTTTGTTATAATTAATATTAATACTAATTGACATTTAAATTAATATTTATATTAATTAAAAGTCAATATTAAATTATAATTTTTAATTACCCTAACCCCACTCCCTAACTATAAATAACACCCTACCCCTAGCATTCTATTACACCCTCTCCTCTCTCTCCTTGCTACAACTACCTTAGTGACTATCTTCCCTCTTGTTGGTGTGACCCTTTTCTTTTGATTATCAATTTCAGATCTGCCTTTTTCTGTGTTGACTAGAAGGGTATGCTGATCTATGTTGGAGCTGTGAGGTGCTTCTAGGGGCTGCCAAACCTTTCTCTTGTACAGAGTTTCCTTCTATCAACTGTCAGACCTATGTGTGAGTGTTGTATCTGTCCTCTAGGTCCTCTGGCCTCCTCTCTGGACTGATACCTTGATGTGTGTAGGCTGCAGATCCTTCTTCTAGTTGCCGTGTGGTGTGTTGAGGAACATATGGGGTGTTAGCACCTACTGTCTAGTTTTCCGAGATAAGGTTTTTTCTTTGTTGTTGGAGATTTTTCCTACCAATCAAGATTTTTTATGGAGGGTCTTGTTGTTTCCTTTTATGAGTTTTTGCTGTCTCATTTTATGGAGCACTCTTATACTACCAGATCTGAGTCTCGTTTAAGGGTTTGACACTGTTCTATCAGATCTGTGTTAGTTGTTTATGGAGCACTCTTATAATACCAGATATGAGTCTTGGTTAAGGGTTTGACATTGTTCTATTAGATCTGTGTTAGTTGTTTATGGAGCACTCTTATACTACCAGATATGAGTATTGGTTAAGGGTTTGACATTGTTCTATCAGGTCTATGTTAGTTGTTTATGGAGAACTCTTATACTACCAGATCTGAGTCTTGGTTAAGGGTTTGACGTTGTTCTAGCATATCTGTGTTAGTTTGTTTATGGAGCACATTGATACTACCAGATTTGTGTTTTGTTTGAAGGTTCCACATTGATCTGTCAAATATGAGTTTTGTTTGAGCTTTTGTCATTGATACTACTAGATGTGAGTTTGAGGGTTTGATTTTTCAGATCTAAGTTTAGTTTTCTTATGGAACCATTGATATCTTCATATCTGATCTTGTATTTGGTTAAAGAGCCTCTTGTACTTTCATGTCTGAATTTGTTTTCTTATGGAACCATTGGTATCTTTAGATCTGATCTTGCATTTGCTTGAAGAGCCTCTTGTACTTTCATATCTGAATTTTTTTTCTTATGGAACCTCTTGTATATTCAAATCTGATTTGTGTTTTTCTTGGGGTTATCTACTTTTATGACTTTGGTTATTATTGTTTCCTTTGGGGTTTTACTATCCATGGAAAAATTGTCCCACAGTTCTCTTGACAGAGGTCAAACCCTAGAGGTTTGTTACATGAACCTAAACTTCATATGAGCATACTTACAGAGGCATACTTCTACATGTGACAGGTACACATTATTCTTTGGCTAAGAGGTGAGCTAACATTTGTTTTTCTACACTCAGGAAATTTCTTTATGTTCAGAAATTTAATTTCATGCATACAGATCTATTTATCTCTTGGTTTAATGTGTTGATCTAAAATTGTTTTAGTGAACAAAATTTAAAAGAATGTCACCATTTTACTTTTTCCCTAAAATATAACAGTACCTTTGTATGCAAATGAGGTCACTTACCAATCTATTAAGCAGGCCACTGCGGACCCCTATCAAAATCCTTAATTGACATAGGGGGATGATATTTTTCTTGAGCCTATCTGGGCTCAAAATTATTCAAATTCGCAAGAATTTCTTAACACTTTCTTTCCCTCAAATGAATCTATCATTGAGGAAATGATTGGATTCAAAAGGTCGTGGGAGGATCTGCATCACAGATCATATTTCCTCCTTGAGATCAGTCATATGGGAAATGGAGAATTTAAGACTGTTTTGAGTAAGAGTATCGATCGGACAATGAACCCCTTGTCTAGACACAGTCTCTACGCCAAGGGGAACATGAAAAATATATCAGAAGTCGTCCCGATTAACATTTCTAAGAACCTTGACGCCATTGAAAAAGTATTCATTGGAGCATAGTGATCTTAAGATGATATTTGTCAGTATATGATGCTCTTTAAAGAATTTCAAAATTTTTTTAATTGGTCGTACGAGGAAATTCCTATCATATATCCTCAGATAGTTCAACATGAGATATGAACTTATGAGAATATCAAATTGGTTCAACAAATGTTGCGACCAGTAAATCCTAGGAAGGCAACAACGATCAAATCCAAGGTAGAGAAGTTTCTCAAAGTCGGTTTCATCTATCCAGTTCCTTTGACAGAATGGGTTTCCAACTCGGTTTCGGTTGATAAGAAGCAAGGCATGATTTGCGTATGTATGGATTTCTGGGACTTAAATAAATCTTGTCTTAAAGATAACTTCCCAACGTCATTTATCAATCAAATTTCAGACGAGTGTGTGGGAACTCAAATGTTTTCATTTATGGATGGTGTTTTTGGTTATGATCAGATTGAGATCCGACCGGAAGACCAACACAAGACAAATTCCATCTGTCTGTGGGGAACTTTCTCTTATAAAAATATTCCTTTTGTCATTAAAAACATTGTTGCCACGTTTCAATGGGCCATGACGTTTTCCTTCCATGATTTGAAACCCATGGTGTAGGCCTATTTAGATGATCTTCCAGCTCATTTGTGGAAAACAACCCAACATCTGTTACACATCTGCCTCGTTTTTGAAAGGTGTCATTACTATCGAATCTGATTGAATCCACATAAGTGAATTTTTTTCATGAATTCTAAACGTCTTTTGGGATTCATCATTTTGAAGAAAGGGATCATGGTTGACCCATTAAAGGTTGAGGAAATCACTCAGTTTCCTCCCCCATGTACAATACAGAAACTTCAAAGCCTATAAGGAAAGGTGAATTTCCTTCGACGGTTCGTACCTAACTATGCCAATATCATGAAAGGATTCATTTGTATTTTGAAGAACGGGGTCCCATTTTGTTGGGATGAAGCAACACAATGTTCTTTTGACGCATTAAATAAGTCCTTAGTTTCGACCCATTTGTTGAGTCTCCCTAATTATAATCAATATTTTTTTATATTTGGAGACAATCGAATCCTCGATTGGCATAGTCCTGGTGCAGGAAGATGATGATATCCAAGAGCACGTCATCTACTACTTGAGTCACGCTTTGTTGGGTCCCAAAATTAAGTACTCCCATGTTGAGAAACTATCCTTGGAAACATTTCATGTTGTTTAGCGTCTTTTTCATTACATTCTTTTTCATAAGACAACCATCATCAGCGATGTTAATCCATTTCAATATTTTTTGACTCGACGAATTGTCAGTGGGAAGTACAAAAAATGGATTGTGGTGCTTCAATAATTAGACTTGGACTTTGCCTCAACAAAATCTAAGAAATACTTGGTCTTCGTCGAATTAATGTCGGAGTTTCTGGTTGAGAATGAGGAGGGCGAGGTCATCGACTCGTTCCCTGATGAGCACATGTTCCTCATCTCTTCGTATGACCCTTAGTGTGGAGATATCCTTATATATCCCCACACTTTGAAGTTTCCCTTGCACTATTCAGGATATGAGTAATGATGGATTCGTCATATGGCTAAAAACTATCTCATTATCATCAACATATTGTATCGATGAGTGGTAGACATGATGCTCCATTGTTGTCTCACTCGTGAATAAGTAGAAGTAGTATTAAATGATTATCATGATGGAGTGTGTGGTGGCCATCTATTAGGGTTGAAAACAACCCAGAAAATTTTATGCGCCTATTATTTTCGATCTACGATATTTAAGGATTGTATTGAGGTAGTCATGAAATTACATCCTTGTCAAGTTTTTACAAAGAAGACGTGTGTGCAACTTTCTCCCATGTTTCTTATCATTACCTTCGGCCCCTTCACCAAGTGGGTGGTATATTTTATGACATGCCACCCAACTTCATCTACAGGGCATAGTTACATCATAGTGATCATAGACTACTTTAGTAAGTGGGCTAAATCCATGTCGACATTTGCGAATGATGATGAAACTACAACGCTTTTTGTTTTCAATCAGGCTACTACTAGGTTTGGGGTTTTGAGGGAGATTGTCATTGACCATAGCAATCACTTTCAGAATCGCATGATGTCAAAGTTAACATCAAATTGGATTTTATACAAGAGAACTCATCTCCCTACTATCCTCAGGATAATGGTCAAGTTGAAGCCTTCAACAAATCCATAAAAATGATATTGAGAAGAATGGTCACCTCAACCAGATCGAATTGGCACTTGATGCTATATCCAACATTATGGGATTACCGAACCTCAGTTAATACTACAACGAGTCTTTCACTTTTTCAAATCGCCCATGGAGTTGAGGTAGTATTTCATATTGAGTGAGAAATCCCTTCACTCAAAATCATTGTTTAGCTCCTCTCGGATATGACCTAGCTTGAAGAACGTCTTGTTTAACTTGAAAAACTTGACAAGCAACATCAAGATGCGACAATGGAAAATGAAGAACATAAGAAAAGAGTCAACTCTCAGTACAACAAGTTTGTTCATCCAAGGGTGTTCTTCAAAGGAGACATTGTCTTAGTTTATGACCAGGACAAGGATGCCCTGGGCACAGGTAAGTTCAACCCCATGTGGTATGGTTCGTATATTGTGCGACATGTGTTGGAGAATGGGTCTTATGAGCTAGATGATTATGAGGGGAATGTGTTTTCATAGCCCATAAATGGGCTCTACCTTAAAAATTACTATGCTTGAGCCTCACAGCTCGAGTACAAGTCCTTTTGTAAATAATGTTTATTTTTTTACATAACTTTACTTTGAAGTTTCTCATTTTTTTCATTAGTGATTATTGTTCTTTTGTTGTGTGGAAGACACCCAAGGAATAATCATTTTATATTGGATACACAGATGGCTTCAATCATCATTCTCGAAACTTGGCTTTCGTGGCTTGGGTGATCTATTTTCCTACTAGCCAACTAGTGTCTGTTGGAGGTGTGTGTCTTGGAGAAACTACCAATAATGTTGTCGAATATAAAATTGTTATCGAGCTTTTACGAGATGCTTTGTCACATGCCATTCAATGCCTTCACATTTTTTTAGATTTTTAGTTGGTGGTATCTTAGTTGAATGGTCTATACCGGATCTACAATTCGATCTTGTTGCGTTGTTTCCATAGGGTACATCTTTTGGAATGATCATTTGAATTTGTTACTTATGAGCATGTTTCTAGGCATGCTAATCTAGTAGCTAATTCCTACACTAATTATATTTTATATTGGCATTTGTCTCATTAATAACATAAGCACACATTTCACACATGTAAATATTTATCATTTCCAAGTAAAAATACAAATATAATGCACAAAAATAGATATATGTATATATGTCCAAAAAGAGGTCCATGATACAAAATTTGGGCTACTAGCCCCAAATATATATCAATACAAAATGGTGCTCTCAACAAATAATAGTCTAGTCTTGAGGCTGCTAAAACCTTTCATAACAAAGTACGACGTTCACTAGATGCCAGAACATACAGACCCATGTCTGAGGTACTCCTACTACATGACACTACATCCCTATGGGCATGCCATCTATAGTGGCCATGGGGATGGAATGTGTCAGGGCCTCCAAGTTCCTTCCCACACTCCGTAAATTCCTCACCACATTCTCGTTGGGCCTGGCCTTCTCTCTCCCCTGATGGTTGTGCCATGGAATCCCTATCGATCTCACCGGTGCTCTATCTGCACATTTGAAGGAACACGTGTTAATACTATGGATCTCACCAAAAAGACATAATTATTTCATTTGTACATATAATCTATACGTATTTCACACATAACCATTTTCTTGTAGGGATAACCATGGCTGCATTGCATGCATAGATCATTTTCTTGCAAGGATAGCCATAACCACTACATTTAAGGAACAAATTATTTTTTTGTAGTGATAGCTAGCCACATGCATTCCCTGCACAAACTTAGTTGCATTGTTGACAATCATTTTTATATTCCCAGTTCATGTTCATAACTTCATAGTCTATCAATGTTGTCCCAGTTCATGCTCACATATTGAATTGGGTTGCATCCTAGCATATTAATTCTTTTGTTCTCATTGCATTCCCAATTCTAGCAAGTTGGGTATGTACAAATCAGAAACAATAATAGAAACACATGCATTGCGTCTATAACCCTTGTTTTTGAAACCTTTGCATGTGCAAAAAATGTGGAACATGTATAGTTGCATGCAAGCTGGTCCTTATTTTGGTACTTACTATCAGGTCCTCCATGGACAGTCTAAGGTAATACCAAAGGTTTCTCACTGCCCTTGTTGAAGTCTTTAGAAATCAATTTCACTGCACTTGAAGCCAAGTTTCCTTCCCCACTCTTCCACAAGGACCTGGAATCCATATTTTTCAACAATGACAAGTTCCATTTCAATATACCACCCCACATGGGGAATTATCCTATCCATGTCATCGTCTTTACCAAAGATAACTTGAGGGGATGCTTTCCTAGGAGAGTTTTCTCCTATTTTAAGTTTTGTCTTATATGAATTTAGAGTGTTGTTTTTAGTTCTGTTTTGTGAATTGAAAGAACTATGTTTTTGTTGGTAAATAACATGAACACTTAGGTGGTGATTAAATTTTGAAATCTATAATTCCATGGAAAAAAGTATTGATCAATGGTATCATATCATTTGAATCCTAGAAATGTTTCCAAACTCATTCTTGTACTATGATAGGATTGTTTCCAAACTAATTCTTGTACTATGATAGGATTGTTTCGAAACTCAATCTTGTACTATGATAGGATTGTTTCCAAACTCATTCTTGTACTATGATAGGATTTGGATCTTGGGAATGCTTCCAAATTCATTCTTTCACTATGAAGTAGGTTAATCTTGTGAAGGTAAAGATAAGAGGCTAACGATGAAGCCAAAACCAAGGCGGAGAAAGAGCCAAATCCATAGTAAAAGTGTTAATGGGAACCATTAACAAATAAATAGGGGAGATAATATCCATAATTTTATGAATTGTTTTTAACAATTTCAGTGAAACATATAAGTAAAATGGGTCACCTAGAGGTGATGACTTTCAATTGCACTATTTATGCAAAATTAGGAGGAATGTAATTGTTTACAGAACTACTCAATATATGGGATATCCATTGGAAATGTGAAATATACTAAGAGAGGGTTCTCATACAAAGACACGAAGCCTAAGAGTTCTTTTTTCTAAAAAGGGTTTTCTTGAGTTTTAATTTTTATCCCTTGTATGAATTTTGGAGTGTTGTCTTCTGTTGTATTGTATTTTGTCAATTGTAATAACTATGTTTTTTTGGAAAATTCCATGCACGGTTGGAATCATTAACATTTGAAATCTATAATTCACTGGGAAAATCACCCAAAAAAGCCCCTATTCATTCAGTAAATTCAGTGTTTGGAAATGGTTTTTGTGTTCCACCTTAACATGGATCATGGATCTCTATGAAAGTTTATCTAAATATGGTAAATAGGATAATAACTCTCCAACCTGGATTGTACAACACTTGAATTCTATAAATTCATACCATGCAACACTCAA
The DNA here is from genome assembly GCA_032191745.1 of Picea mariana. NCBI lineage: Eukaryota > Viridiplantae > Streptophyta > Pinopsida > Pinales > Pinaceae > Picea > Picea mariana. The sequence goes on from JASDQU011310424.1 coordinate 21,294, forward strand.
TGCATCCAATGATAAAACAAATGAAAAGTAAATGAAAGTAGAATTGATCTACTTCAATTTCCATGGATTGGGGAACTTTCAACTATGTCTTTGGGGATGGTGATCTTGGAGCAGTTGGACATTAACATCCACAATTTTTTTTTTTCAATTCCTCACACCATGGACAACACATCTAAACATGGAGTATCATTCCTACCTATCGATGCAAAAAGCAGGCATGGGGCCACTCTTGAGAACACTTTTAGGCATAATCCAATATGGACCTACAATGAATCGACAAAAACTTTACTTCATAGTTCAATAATAGGAGCACTGTGAAAAACCATAAACGATGAGAATTTGTGAGATGATAAAATGGGAGAGTAGAGTAAAATACAAAAATAATACGTAAACCACACTACTTGAATTAATGTAACAAATACATATAAATACAACATGGTTATCTCAAGATAGATAAAAAACCTAGATTACACAGTCAATCAATTGAGACAATATCTCAGCCACACATCAAAATAGGAGCAAACCAATCTTCTCAAATCTAACTGACTAACACTATCCTAAATAGTAAACTGAGATAAACATTATCTCTAACACACCCCCTTAATGTTTATCTTCAGATATTCTTGAGATAGCTTTTGTTGTCTTGGTCTTCATCTAGATTATGTCCTCATCTTTTCTCATCTTCATCCTTTGACTTGCATTATTAGTTTTGTACCTGCAAAAAACTGATCATTCAAACAACTGATCATTGATGTCCATATAAAAATAAATCCATCTACTAGAATACATGGGTCATCAGCTGTTGTAACTGCTAGTCCTCTAGGATTTCTTTTCATCTACATGGTTCATCAATGCCATAAAATTTCTCAATAACATAACATGGTCCCTCACATTATGAGATTATCTCATCTCACATTCCCTCGTTAATCGAAGATTCAATTTATATGACTCAACATCAAGCATAGGCTACGGGTACACCTGTCACCCCTGTAACTCTGAGAGTGGTCTATTCCACAACTTGATCCCCATCCTCTCTATGCATAAGAGGATAACTATGTGTGAATTCGCACCACAAAATGTATGCCTAAATAGCAAGCCTTACAAAAAACATGGGGAACTATCTTGCCTATGATGAGGCAATACAACTTGGACCAAACTCTGGGGTGTCAGGTACAATTGATCATGCACCCTCTGCATCGCATATGCAGCATTAATTCAGGTACAACAAGCATCTAAACTAATTTACATCAACACAAAGGTTAATAATATGCTCAATATACAAGCCCATTTAGTTTGCATCGCCATCGCTTATGCTTTGCCTCTCCATCTTAACTGTGGATTCTTTTTCTTCAATGTCATTGTCTTGAATTTGTCATATCCACCCTCTTATGATTTGTCAGAGTACCCAATTCTAACAAAACCACTACACTTCATATTGAGTTCATATTAATTTGGCTAGACTCAATGTTTTAATTCACTTTAATAATTCCAAGACATTTTCACCATTGAGAAACTACAAAGAAACATAAATTAATTTGACTTCACCAAGCATACGCACTAAAATGACCCAAAGACTCAACCAATATCGGAGAATAAGTTAACAACACCCAAAAAAATAGAATTTCACAATATACCCATTGTTGACTTAGATTATGAAGGATGACCTTTTTTTTTACGACGACAATATCTCACTCACCATTTTCACCTCGAGCAATATATCGGGCCAAGAGTTCCATCCCATCTCGCTAAGTCAACAACAAGCCCAAATTCCAAACCAAATCCATCTCTCGCTAGATCGGAGCTAGTATCATCAAGGGGGATCATAATTGGATGAGCCTTGAAAATAAAGGATTATGTCACTGTGCATATTTTTTATATCCTTTATGAGCACTGGATACACTCTATGTAGCAAATGATCCTTCACCATAGGCTTACACACACGGGCTCAGCGTTCAAATGCAGTGACCCCTTCACTAGTGGCTGAAATTCATAGAAACTTCTATTATAAGACTTCATTGGGCAGACTCTTTTTCTTCACCATGTGGACTCTGTAAACCTGGAGTTTGTAATCTCTGTCACTTTGAAACGTCCACAAAGAGACTGTGCTGGTGCATAGTATTTTTTTCTAGAAACCATTTTTAAGAGTAATTTCTAGAAACCGATTTTATAATAATTTCTATACAATGGGAGAACCTTGGACAAAATCCATGAAATTCAAATATGTCATTTGATCCCTCCTTTCCTTTGCAATAAATGGAATAGGAGAAATCCACAAAACAAAAACTACTCACACAAAAACAAACTCGCTCACATTACTACAGCAATATCATAATAGCAATCCTTTCTCAAAACTATCTACTCTACTCTCCACATGTTTCTGGGAACTCCCATGAGGGAGTTATACCCAGTCCTGCTTTGATACCATGATAACATGGGAGAGTAGATTAAAATACAGAAATAATACGTAAACCACACTACTTGAATTAATGTAACAAATACATATAAATACAACATGGTTGTCTCAAGATAGATAAACAACCTAGATTAGGGTAAAATCATGAAGATGGGTTACACTTTTGCTTGTTTTATGAGAAAAAAACTGTATTTTCACAAGTTCTTCAACTTTCGGCATACAAAAGTATTTGTTTTATTTAGAATTTCACTTTACAGTAAAAACAAAACATGTGAAGAATTTTGTTAGCTTTCCAATGACTATTTTTCAATTTTGTTTTATCACGATTTGATATGTCAATTTGACAGTTGTTTAACAGTATGTTCCTTAAATATGAAAGGAATGATAATGAGTAACTTTTTTATACAACAATGTATCTATTATTAAACTTATGTTTTTAAGAAACGAAATATAGGGCAACAATATACAAAGTCTCTATTTTATTATGACTATAATTTTGAATCTAACAGATGAATATTATAATTTCTAGATTTTTTTGAAGTTGACCAAGCTGAAAATGTTGCAGATTTTAAACACATGTTTTTCTACACCTTTTATCTATCTTAATTTTTACTTAAAACTAAAATCTAAATATACCCTTTTGAAGAGAACAGTTTAAGGATTATGAATATATTTTTTTCTAAATTTTTCACTATATATTTTTAGATATACCGATATTTCATTTCGCCGAATCATAATGTCTCCTGAAAATATTATGCAGTGATTTTAAAAGAAAAAATAAATAAAATTAGATAAAAATAAATAAAATGAAAACAAATTATAGGAATTGAAAGGAGATTCAATTTTGGAAATGTTTGTCACTTTCGAAACCAAATTCTTAGTATTTGCAGGAGTCCGCAACCTTCGAAGTTCAGGCAAGCTTGGGGAAATTCTCTGGTTTTTGTTTTCAGTCCCAATTTCATGTTTTCGGTGAAAATAATCTTTTGGCCGAAACCTAGATTTTAACGGAATCTGTTAAAAATAAACGTTTCGGCCGAAAAATATTTCGGTAGAAATATTCTTACCACATGAAAATAATTCATCCAAAAAACATTGTACATGAATTTCAAGGGCGTCGTTCAATTTGACGTGCAAATTTTCGGCCGAAAGTTTTTTCAGCCGAAACAATTCCTAGCAACATTTTTTCGGCCGAAAAATTGCCGCTAGGAATTTTTGAGACCCTATTGTCACGAAATTGTTACCCATCTTCATGATTTTACCCATTACACAATCAATCAGTTGAGACAATATCTCAACCACACATAAAAATAGGAGAAAACCAATCTTTTCAAATCCAACCGACTAACAATCTCCTAAATAGTAAACTAAGATAAACATTATCTCTAACATGAGCGAGATGGATAACAGGTGGCCTCGCCAGCTAACTTGAAAATGGTTTGCATATGATGTGTGCATGTGACCAAGTAAAAGGTGTGGGAAATATGATAGAATTAGGATGACA
>JASDQU011310425.1:3140-13172 GCA_032191745.1 Picea mariana
TGAAAATTGTCCAAGTGACGAGTGATTTGTGAGAACAAAGCCATCGATACCAAACAAATTGATTAGGTTCTAAATATAAAGAAGCAATTCGTACCTTTTGTGTATGTGGCACATTATGGATATCAAAGAATTGCTCCATCTGAAGTATCCATGTGATTGGGTCCTTGCCATCAAAATTCCTCATATCAATCTTAGGAACGTGGTTGGTCTTCAAACCAAAGTTGGAGTTTCTCCATTCTTGATTCACCTTCCTTGTGTTCTCATCATGAATTTAATGAGATGCATTTTCACTTTTGGGTGTCTTCTCTGTTACAAAATTTCTCAATACTTCCATGATCTCCCCTTTTAAGCCATCCATCTTAGTATCCAACTTAGCTTCCATTGAATCCATCAACTTAGCTTCCATTGAATCCATCTTAGTATCCAACTTAGATTCCATTGAATCCATCTTATTTTGTAGTTCATTTATGTCCCTACACATTTCTTCACGTTCATCAAGAGTCCAATTAGGATTTTCTGGAGGCTTATTTGGTGTAGAAGGTCCCTTTTTTGGTGGCATGTTGGCTAAATATCACTTTTGAATCTTGATTTTGAGGCGGTTCTGCTAGACAATATTTATTCTTTTCTATCTCCCAAGTTTCGACCCTTCTAGGTATGAAAATTTCTTTTAGGTAGTTCTCTGATATTTCTTCTCTGGAATGCCACATGTCTGATCAAAATTGGATGTGCCAAGTGGAATTTACGGTAACTTCCTCACAACTTGCCGATTTTTGGCCTTTCCAGGAGATCTCACTTGTATAGAATTCCCCACACAAAATAATTGATATAAAATTCTGAAACTCACACCAAAAATACTACAGACTATCCATGATCCAATGCAACCAGTCCCACTCAATTTGGATACTCTAGCAAGAAGTTATGATTGTTTTACCTGGAACACCTTCTTGAGACTAGTCAATAGGACTAGTCAGATACCCTATCTTACACAAGGTGTATCTACAAATTTATGATGACACAGAAGCTGAAATTTTTACCATAGATACCTTACTAATTTCTATAAATGGCCTCTAGAGTTCAGGGTCTGAAACATTACAAAATTTTTTTTATAGTGAAAATTCCGAAATGACTCATTTCAGGATTATTCCAAAACCCTATCTTGTACAGGCGGTATCTCCAAAAGTATAATGCCTCAGGAGCTGAATTTTGAAACCAACGTACCTTGATCTATCTACTAAATATCCTCCAAGTCGTTCCTTCTGAAACATTGTAGAAAAAAAGTTATAGTGAAAATTCCACGGTGTCTCAGATGTAGCAGCGAAACCCCAAGACCTTGAGCTCTGATACCATATGTTAAAAACCAAACATCAATATAGCATAGAAAAACCTCAGGAAAAGTACTCAACGCCTTGAAAAAGAGATAATTTTAGATAATAAGCCTCTTCGAGGGGGAAACCTCATTTTACCCCACTTAAATGTTCAAGTACAAGATGATTCAAAATGAAAAATCTCCTTAGTATATATAGGAGACTAGGAGGTATAATTACAACTAATGGCCTAAAGCCGACATAAATAAAATAACATTACTAATATAATATGCCCCAATTAAGGGGTAATGAGCCAATATTAAGGCTTAACAAACCATGGGCCATTAGGAGTGGGAGGACTATTCATAGATTCTTTAGGAATCATTCTCAATATCTATCCCTACTACATTGTACAAAATATCAATAATGGTATTGAATTGGCTATCATGGTGAAAGTTCTACAACTAGCGACCCAATTTGGATACAAAATCATTCTTGAAGGATATACCTTGATCCCCATCTGAGATCTAACTAGGATTTTTCATGTCTCTAAGCGTAAAAAAATATCAAACAATTGGCATCTCTCAGCTAGGCTGGAGCAAGTATAGAAGTTTACTCAGGCCATCTCTTCCATTCCCCCATCCCACATTCGTCGAGAATCTAATGGAATAACAGATATGTTGGCCAACAGATGCGTTTCATAATCCATGAATAAGTTTATTTGAATAAAAATAATGGCTAAAATGACAAAATATGCTCTAAAGTTAAGATCCCTAAGGATTAGCTCAAGCTCTCATGAGTCATGTTAGCACTGTGATTTTTGTAGTTAGAGTTAGTCCTAGATGAGTCATAGTTCGTGGGTCAAAGTGTGTAAGGTCAGTGACTGAATAAAGAATGGTTTGAAATCAACAAGTAGCGGGTTTGGCCCTTAGAGTCGGGAAATGGTGTAATGATTAGTCATGTGTGATTTGTAAAGGTCCCTTTACCTAAATATCGAGTCATGTCGGAAAGGGGGAATTTACGTGCCAAAAATTGAGGTAAGTGGTTGGGATAAAGGTCGGGTTGAAAGATATGATGAACATCATCACCTAATCATGAAGTCATAAAGGTGAAAAATCACAACACTCTTATTATTTGTACTTCACCTCTCCTATCATTTATACTTTGCACACTTAAAAGTGTACCCCTCGCACGAGTTTGCTGCACAAATATTCAACCTACTTTCAAACTTCTCGTCGCCATGGATTTATCATCCTCTTCCATTATTTCACTCCTTATCCATTCAAGTATAAATACTAGTCACCCTGCATGTCCCTCCTTTACTTGTAGAATTTGTGTGTTGTCCATAGTTTTATCTGCAAGATCTAGAGCCCTTCGCCATGTAAAAGTTGATTTCCATTGGTCTTATTGTAAGTCTCTTGATTTGATTCCACCGTGTCTCCTCCATCGTTTTGAGTCATTGATTAAAGTCTTTGGAGGTCGCTGAAGATTAGTGTTTTGGATGAACCATTTCTTCTCACAGTTAGCCTTTTCCTGTCGAATTTACTCCTAGCGTGCCAACCTTCTCACTGCACTGAAATTTCCTATCTCGCGACAAGTCTCCCAACACTTTGATACAACGCCTAGTTCTTCCACTGCACTGGAATTTTCCGTCGCAATTCCCTACCGCGACAAGTCTCTTGTTGTTGTTTTCCACCGCGCCGAGTTTCCCCACTGCACCAGAATTTTCCATCACGCCTTACTACTGTGCCATGAACTCTTGTGGCTGATTTTTGTTTGACGTGCAAGGATTTTTTTACTGCCTTTCTGGTAGTCTCTACGAAGTCCGTCATTCTTATTTTCCACGCAGAGAGGGTGTTATAGTTCATTACTGTGCACGTGAGATAAATATATATTAGCATCATGGCAGCGTCCCAAAGCATAAGAAAGAAGGCGAGAAGTGGCAGGGTCATGAGGTCTAAGCCTCAGGACCTAGAGTTAATAAACAAAGAACCGATATTCAGGGCGTCTTTTGAACAAGACAGATATATGCGCTTCTGCGAAAAGATCAAAGAGTATAATGTGAAGCTGGCTGAGAAGTTCTCCCTCAATTTTATTGGGGTCAACATGACCATTATGGGAATCACCTTTTGAGTGAGAGAGGAAAATTTGTTAGTTGTGACGGAGATCCCTCCACACGGAGAAAAATAGTTTAAAGGCATGCCTTTAGACATTTTGTGCTATAAAGATGTCCTCAAGCCCGGATGTCTAAATGGGAAAATTGGAGCCGACATTCCAAGACAATACCTCCTGGAGTCTTTCCAAAAATTTCTAAAGGTAATCATAAGATATTTCACCTGTGAAGGAAGGTTTGACAGGGTGTACCCATATCACATCAGGTTGTTGATGCACTTCATAGGGAAAAACCCTTTGAATTTACCTTTCTTCTTGTATTGAAGCTTGGGAAAGATGGTTGGCAATGTCCAGGTCAAAGCTGACCAACCGAGGAACAATTTATCCCATTTGTCATTAATCAAGTTGTTAGTGGTCGAAGAATTGAGACATTTGAACAAGGACTGGGATTCATTTTCGATTTTGGTTGACATCCCCAGAGACCCCAAAGGAGACATTCCTCTATCTGCGAGGGAAAAAACATTCCATGGCGCAGGGGAAAGAAAGGAAGATGTCACGAGAAAAGGAAGGGGAAAGGAAATAGAAGACTCGTTGTCCCGTCAACCAACATCTCAGAAAATGGGAAGGCCAAGGATGACTAATAAAATTGAGGAGATCCAAGCTCCCAGTAAACTGCACATCAAGTCTGCTGCTAAGAGATTTCCCATGCACATTGTTCAACTATAGCATGTTGAAGGTGCAAGCAAGGGAATTGATGAAATGTGGAGGAAGTCAGGTGATGAAAACGTGAATGTTCAGGAGTTGTCACAGCAACTGAAGCAAGAGCAAAACTCTATTGCCGAACTTTATCAAGAAAACAAAGAGTTAAGAAGACAACTTGCATAAAGTACTATTGAAACACCAACATCACAGAGTTGAGAAGGGAATGTAAATTGGATCAAAATACAGCTCAGAGAGGCACAAGATGTAATTATCTAGTTGTGGGAGGAACAAAGGGTGTAAGAAGAAAGAATCACAGAGCATTTCAAGGAGTGAAAACCATCCATAGATAATGTTTGCTTAGCTCTCACTAGTGCTTAATCAAAATTCAAAGGAAACATGGTTTTGTGGAGACAGGTGAAAATTCCGAGAAAACATAACTAGTCTTTAAGAAAAACACTCAGAGTTTTAAGGTTGTACGTGAGGCTGAAAGCATGAGTAAGACAACCCCATTTTGTCTTTTTTGGATCATGGCATGGAATCTTTCTCTGCACATATCTTGTTTTCTTATGTTAAAAAGAAGTCCGATGCAACATCTGCGTAGTGAATATTCGTCACGCAGACGTTGTAAACTTACCTACTGAGGAGGGCAGGTATAAATGAAACACATGCGAGTTTTGGAAGAGATGCATGGTCCCCCAACCGTTGCTTCCACCTGGAGTTGCACGAGCGATCGCAAACAAACGTCTGCTATACCGACTTGCCACATGCATGCTACAGCCAGTGATGGCACAAAAAAAACCAGAGCTCGTTACACAAAGGTGACAGAGTTTCCAACAGTACACTCGATTACTTAAGCACCCCTTGTAAGAAAACGTCGATTTATCACAACCTGATGACCGAATCTTACTCATGACCAAATGAGTGAGACAAATGTGTCGGTTATGTTATGATTGGGTGTAATCGAGTTTCTATTTTTGGTAAACTCTATTGAAAAATTTGTCCATGGGGAAAGTAACCGAATCCGAGATTCTAGGGGAAAGTAGTTCGAGGCATAGTAACCCAAGAGGGCATTAGTTTTCTATATATTGTATCTTTTCGATGTAAGTCGGATTGGTAAAGTAGTGTAGATAGAGGAATCTTGAATGTAATCTTTTAATCTGATGGAAATATAATGCAGAGGTCCTGAATCTTTGATGAAAACATTCTAATGGTGGTGGTTTGACGTATTGTGATCCTATCTTTGTATGTACTTCATGTTTCCTGCAAATTCACGTCTGTTTCCCTTGTTTAAATTGGAAATATTTAAGGGGTTTAAAATTCATCGTGTGCCGCTTTAGACTCAACCATTTAAAATCTATGTTTTTCTTCTAAGTAAGTTAGAAATCATCTTTAATGGTGCTCTGATTTGCTTTATTTTCTCCTTTCTTCCGCCATACACAACGACATTGAAACTCAAGGACCATTTCCTATTTATCCTTTATCCTCTCAAAGATTCCCTTACCGGTCATTGATTTCTATCATTTTCACGGGGTTGACTCCATATCCCAAAGTACTATATTTCCTTTCCAGTGAAACCAAAAAACCCTTTCCCAAACATATAAATCTAGCCGTCAATCCAAAGTTATTATCTATCAGAGACTAGTTCTCAGAGAGAGCCCTCTCTAGATTGGAAAGGCTAGTTTCCAGTCTTAAAGTTGGTTTCTAGGTTACCTTGGTAGGTTGTTGCTCTTCGTCCCAACAATTTACCAAGTGCTAACAAGCCATATGTGAGATCTCTCCTCCAAGTTGGGGAGGTCATGTGTTCAACTCTCTTGATTACCTCGAGGTAATGTGCTTGGAACTTAGACATTGATTGTTTACCCCATTTACCATCTATAGATCATGGGGAAGTACTTGAGCAAATTTTTGTGAGGTTTTCTTTGGAAAAAAAATTCCCTAATGCTAAGGGGATTATCTAAGTGAAGGCATGTCCTGTTAGAGTTTTAAAGGACAGAATTCAAACCAATGTGTCATCCAACTTAATTAAAGTCAATTCAAATTCAAACTTGACTTCTTTCCTACCATGAGGATAATGATATAAGTGACCATGTTAAGCCCTAAATAGTGGCTCATTACCACTTAATTAGGGCATATTATATTAGTAATGTTATTTTATTTATGTCCTCTTTAGGCCATTAGTTGTAATTATACCTCCTAGTCTCCTATGTATACCAAGAAGACATTTTCATTTTGAATCATCTTGTGATTGAACATTTATGTGGGCATAAGGAGGTTTCCCCCTCGAAGAGGCTTATTATCTGAATTTATCTCTTTTTCAAGGCATTGAGTACTTATGTTGAGGTTTTTCTATGCTATATTGTTATTTGGTTCCTAACATATGGTATCAAAGCTCAAGGTCTTGGGGTTTCGCTGCTACATCTAAGACACCTTGGAATTTACGATATAACTTTTTTTATAAAACGTTTCAGAAGGAACGACTTGGAGGATATTTAGTAGACGGATCAAGCTACGTTGGGTTAACATTTTATCTCCCGAGGCCTTACAATTTCGGAGATATAGCCTGTGCAAGATAGGGTTCTGGAATCATCCTGAAATGAGTCATTGCAGAATTTTCGCTATAAAAACTTTGTTGTAACATTTCAGACCTTGAATTATGGAGGCTATTCATAAAAATTAGTAAGGTATCGGTGGTAAAATATTCATCTTCTAGGTCATATTACATTTGTATATACACCCTGTGGAATATAGGGTATCTAAATAGTCCTATTGACTAGTCTCAAGTAGGGGTTCTAGGTAAAATGATAATAACTTATTCTTGGAGTATCCAAATTCAATGAGACTAGTTTCATTGGATAGTGGACAGTCCGTAGTATCTTTGGTACGAGTTTCATAGTTTTATATCAATTATTTTGTGTGGGGAACGTTATACAAGGGAGATCTTTTGGAAAGGCTAAAAATCAACAAGTTGTGGGGAAGTTACCGTAAATTCCACTTGGCACATCCAATTGTGATCAGACCTATGGAATTACAGAGAAGAAATATCAGAGAACTACAAAAAATAATTTTTCATACCCAAAAGGACCGAAACTTTAGAGTTACAACAGAAGAAAGATTGTCTAGCAGAACCACCTCAAAATCAAGGGTCAAGTGATACTTGGCCAACTTGCCACTCAAAAAGGGAACTTCTACACCAAATAAGCCTCTAGATATTTCTACTTGGACTCTTGATGAAGGTGAAGAAATGTGTAGGGACATAGATGATTTACAAAAGAAGACAGTAACAAAATATGAACTACAAGAGATGGAAGCTAAGTTGGAGGCAATAAATACTAAGATGGATGGTTTAAAAGAGGAGATCATGGAAGGATTGAAAATTTTCCTAATAGAGAGGACACCTGAAAGTGAAAATGTATCCCATGAAATTCATGGTGAGGACACAAGGAAGTTGATTCAAGAATGGAGAAACTCCAACTTTGGGTTGAAGACCAACCACCTTCCTAAGATCAATATGAGGAAGTTTGATGGAAAGGACCCAATCACATGGATACTTCAGATGGAACAATTCTTTGATCTACATAATGTGCCACATACACAAAAGGTACGAATTGCTTCTTTATATTTAGAACCCAATCAATTTGTATGGTATAGATGGGTTTTCTCTCACAAATCACTCATCACTTGGACAATTTTCACGGAAGAAATGATAACACACTATGAGGATACAAGGAGCAATACCTTCTTTAGCCAATTGATAAATCTCAAGCAAAAAGGTTCAATTATAGAACACATTGAGAACTTCCAAAGATTGATTATAAAGGTAATAGATATTCCAGATGAACACTTGATTGATGTATTCATAGGAACTTTAAGAGATAACATTCAACATGAAGTTCTCCTTTGGGAACCCAAATCATTGGAGAATGCATTTAGGGTGGCAAGAAATGTTGAAAGTAAAAATATGGCTATGGCTACTAGAAGGACCAATTCTAACATCTATAGAGAGAGTAATGCTCCTTCTTCTAAAACACCTCAACCTACAAGGTTGACACCTCAACAATTGGAGGAAAGAAAAGCAAAAGGTTTATGCTTTATTTGTGACAGTAAGTATAGTAAGGGACATAACTGTGGTGAGAAGAAATTATTCTACATAGATTGTGAAGAGGAAGAAGAAGAAGAAGAAGAACAACAACAACAAGAACAAGAACCATCTCAAGATGAAAACATAGAATCAATTTCGTTTGAAGAATTGGCTCCCACGATATCGTGTAATGCATTGGTTGGAATTAGCACTCCTCAAACCCTCAAGATTGAAGGATATATCAAAAAGAAAAAGGTAATAGTCCTAATTGATTATGGCAGTACTCATAATTTCATTCACTATAAATTAGCCAAAGATCTCAATTGCTTTGTATATCCATCACCAGAGTTTCAAGTAATGATTGCAGATGGAGGAACTATCAATTGCTCAAGAAAGTGCAATAAGATCAATATTACTATGGGGGAATATGTAATGAATAGTCCAATGATTGATATACCCATGGGTGGTGCTAATGTTGTACTAGGAATCCAATGGTTACAGTCATTAGGAACAATGACTTTTAATTTTCAAGAACTTTTCATGAAATTTTCATTGGAAGGAAAAGAAATTGAGTTAAGAGGTATAACAGGGAAACCCGGTAAGGTGATAATCTCTAATGGCATAAAAAAATTATTGAAAAATGGGTATCAAGGTGTTATTGCACAACTATGCTCACTAGATGTTAAAACAATTAAGCCATCTATTCCTCTAGATCTCCAAGGGATCATTGATAATCATTCCAAAGTATTTGAAGATATTCGCAAAGGTCTTCCACCCACTCGAAATCATGATCATGATATTCACCTAATTTCTGGGAGTGTTCCTCCTAACACCAAGCCATACAGATACCCGTATGCCCAAAAGAGTGAAATTGAGCGCATGGTTGAAGAAATGTTATAGGCTAGCATTATTAGACCTAGCCAAAGTTCTTACTCTGCACCGGTGGTAATGGTATTCATGAAAGATGGCTCATGGCGTATGTGTCCAGATTATAGAGAGCTCAATAAGATCATTATTAAAGATAAGTTTTCCATTCCTGTCATTGATGAATTGTTAAATGAACTACATGGAGCAATCTATTTCACAAAGTTGGATCTTCGTTCAAGGTATCATCAGATTAGAATGAAGGAAGAAGATATCCCAAAAACAACATTCTGAACTCATGAAGGCCATTATGAACTTTTGGTCATGCCTTTTGGACTTACAAATGCACCTTCCACATTCCAAGGGTTGATGAATTCCATTTTCAATCCCTTCCTTCGAAAATTTGTGTTAGTATTTTTTGATGATATACTAATCTATAGCAAGTCTTGGGAGGATCATGTGTGACATGTTGACAAGGTGCTACAACTAATAAAGGAGCAACAACTATATGCCAAATCATCCAAATGTTTCTTTGGAGTGAAGGAGGTAGAGTATTTGGGTCATATTGTATCTCATGAAGGTGTCAAGGTAGACCCTAACAAGATTAAGGCCATGATGGACTCGAAGATTCCCTAAACATTGAAGAATCTTAGAGGATTTTTGGGTTTGATAGGTTACTACCACAATTTTGTTCGACATTATAGAAGAATAGCAACACCTTTAACGACACTAACTAAGAAAGATGCATTTTCATGGACTCTAGAGGCAACTAAAGCTTTTGAACAAATTAAAGAGGTGATGTGCAAAGCTCCTGTCTTGACCACTCCAAACTTCACAAAAACCTTTATTGTGGAATGTGATGCCTTGGGAAATGGAATTGGTGTTGTCCGGCCCCTAGCTTTTGAAAGTCGACCACTCAAGGGAAAGGACTTACACAAACCCATTTATGAGAAGGAAATGATGGCAATACTA
>JASDQU011310425.1:14367-25206 GCA_032191745.1 Picea mariana
ATACTGTAACAAAAATGACACCATTTGTGGCACTCTATGGATACCACCCTCCTTCCATCACTTCTTTTCTAAAAGAAAAATCTAAGGTTCAAGCAGTGGAAGATCACATCGAGCATCAACAACAAGTTCTCCAAATATTAAAGGACAACCTGACCATGGCACAAAATCGTATGAAACAACAAGAAGATCAACATCGTAGTGAAAGAATTTTTGAAGTAGGGGATTGGGTGTTTTTAAGACTACAACCATATAAACTGATGTCCCTCAAGCAAGCCAAGAAGGATAATAAATTATCACCAAAGTACTATGGCCCTTATAAGGTGTTGCAAAATATTGGTACTATGGCATACAAATTGGAGTTTCATGCATCTTCACGAGTATACCCAGTTTTCCATGTTTCATGCTTAAAGAAGGTTATAGGTGACAAGATCCCAGTTCAAACTATATTGCTAGAACTTGACGAGGAAGGAAAAATCATATTGGAGCCTGAATCCATCACTAACACAAGAATTTGCCAGTTGAGGAATAGATCCATTTCAGAGTATCTCAGTAAATGGAGGAAACTATCGGCTAAAGATTCCACTTGGGAAGTGAGTCTTTTACACAGAAGTATCCAAAGTTACTCAAGTGTTGCGGACAACACTTGTCTCAAGGGGAGGGGAATGTTAAGCCCTAACTAGCAGTTCATTACCCCTTAATTGGGGCATATTATATTAGTAATGTTATTTTATTTATGTCGGCTTTAGGCCATTAGTTGTAATTATACCTCCTAGTCTCCTATATATACCAAGGAGACATTTTCATTTTGAATCATCTTGTAATTGAACATTTATGTGGGCATAAGGAGGTTTCCCCCTCGAAGAGGGTTATTATATTAATTTCTCTCTTTTCAAGGCGTTGAGTACTTATTCTGAGGTTTTTCTATGCTATATTGATATTTGGTTCCTAACAGACCTTCCCTCACAGGGATATTAATTGGTAGAGAATAAAACTTAATTATATATCTTAGTACATAATTCTAAACCCAATCAACCATCATCTACCTCTAGGAAAATAGTGTGAAGAATTATCGTTCACCTTGAAGGTAAGACATTACTCCCCATTCCATCTTTAGACAACTTTATGCATTTTTCTTTCTCTATGATAGTGTCTTGGGTGGATGTCCCAAGAGTGGCAATTAATTCAATGTCTTATACTTGTAATAACTAGCCAACAAGTTTTGTTTCTCTTATGTATATCCCAAGACTAGGATTGTAGAGCGTTGGCACTCTGTAAATTTGTTCGGCTAATAAAAAAACCGACAAAGGTAACTGTTTCAACCAACTTTAGGTTGGATTTTGACCCTTCCAACCAGAGAGGGCTCTCTTGGGAATATAGCCATTTAAAATACTCAAAAGATTTGGCAATGCGCGCACATAGGTCAGATTTTGCCATAGTGTAAAATTTAAAAGTGGTAGGACAAAACATAAGAGCTGGGCCATTGGGCAATGGGGTCAATTATTGAAAACATATGAAGAGTTGTAAGTTATGTATTCCAGAGGGAACATAGGCAAATTAGCTATGATGTTCAGCCAAATAAGTAATATGAGATGGTAGAGGAAAATAAATAAAAGGATATTCTCAGTAAGAGGCATCTAATAGAGGGAGAATCTCTTCGTATAACATCAGAAGAAGAGACATAAAGGATGGTTACTGAAAACATAGCACCTCTTAAGGGTGAATTCTAAACTAGAAACCAATAAACACATGAAAAGTATAATCAATATGAGAAAGAACACCAACAAGGTGAGCACCTCTTAAGGGTGAATTCTAAACTAGAAACCAATAAACACATGAAAAGTATAATCAATATGAGAAAGAACACCAACAAGGTGAGTTATTTATTTTTCTTANAAGATTATCGATAGCAGAAAAACACATTCATGAATATGAAATACAAGAGAACATATTGAACATCAACACCGTGATGAATCTCGACTATCTAGAAAACCTTATCTGCTTATATTAAAATCCATAAGAAATTACAAAGTTCTTCTGCTATAAGGACATGCCCTTCTCTGGTAAGTCCAACCATTCACATATCTTTTTAACAGTATATATAGATAAATTACATATGAGATCCAAAATGGATCATCTTCTCTAAGATTCCAAAAATAGATATCGGTCACAGAGGGAGTAACATACAAAACCTGAACTCCTACTTTCTAGGGAACGTTACAAACATAAAACTGAAATAGTTGAGATTTTTACCCTGAATGCCACTGCATCATCACAAGATTACCTGAAATATACTTAATTTACCTTCCAGTTTATTTTAGGTTTGAAATCTCTTCCTTTAAGGTGTCAAGCCAACCAGGTTAGTTTTCTTCAGTACCTTCAACCATTCCAGCTTTAGTCTCCTTCTTTCGTCGCTTGTTTCTTTTACTCTTGCCAGCTTGCATGTAGCATCTATCTGCATATCCATTAATGATCAAATCCTTCATAATAGGATTCAATCTGATTTCTTCACCTAATCCTGGTTCATCTGCAGGTTTTGTGTGAAATTTTGTTGCCAGTATTTGCACATCATGCCTTTCTTTCTTCTTAATTGATTATTTTTTTCATACTATTCAAATTTCCCGGTTTGTTGAAATCTGTTGGATCTTTCTCCTCCATTTCCTCTGGTTTTCCTGGAAACAGGAGCCTATTTCTCTCAACTATACAAGAATTATACGAATGGTTCTATTTGCGGTTATCATGTTCTTGAATAAAGCGTCAATTACCCAAAATAGAGTAATTTCACCTATGTTTTGAGTAATAATTGCCATCGAGTGATAATCATGGGCTACTGACGAAAGTATTTACAGGGATAGTGGCTTATCATGTTCGACCATCGATTTCCAATGATGAGTCTTTAAATCAGTTATTTGGTGGTGCTTACTTGGCATCTCATGGACGCATGGTGCCCAAAAAAGTGTTTCAAGATGATTTGACTGGCCGTCAATTTTCCTTTCCACATGTGACCCTTGGATTTAACATGTTTAATGACATTTGACACGTGATTTTGGGGATTCATTGATGGGTTTCGAGTTCACCCTCTTTTCCCCCCAAAATGCATCCGGTGGTGCCATGTGATCTCGAGATGAAACCATGGTATTCTTATCGACCCGCTTTCAACAAATTAACATCCACGCTAGTTCTCGGCTCGATATGATCCATGACCGTTGATCTGTGGTGCCCATTATCTGTGACCCGTCGGGTCCCATCAACCTCACACTTCCACTAGACTTATCCTTGTCCACTAGATGTGGCCCCGTCCTCCAATTTATCTCACCTCTACACCGATTTAGCCTCGTACTAAGTCCCGAGACTTGGATTCCATATAAAAATTGTTATGGTGATAACATGGGCTCCAACTGGGGATGATATCCTCTCTACAAGGTAGCAAAGAACAATAGACCATGTCCCTTATCCATTGGAGCTTCTCTCATTACAAGTGTGTGTTATACCTTGACCTGTCACCAATGTCTGTTGAAAACCGAAGTCTGCACACCACTCTCACTTGGAGGCTAAACACTGGATATATTGATAGCATATAATTGAACACTTTATTTAGAGACCTAAACTTGAAAATTCTTGATCTACAAGCTTATTCACACCTACCTACCCTAACTACTGAAATGAATTTCCAATCAGGTGAAATCATAATGCCAATGCAACCATGCCAAAATTTTATCCATTGTTTGTTTACTTTGCACATTCTTGATCCAAAGCATGTCTACTGATAATCCATTCAAGAAGTTATATATGAATTCAAATCTCAGAATTTCAAAAGTATTCGGACTGTTTACTATTTCTAAGAAAACTGCAAATGGATCTTCCAACACATGCATAAAACAATAATCATGTTTCACTTCTTCCACTGCATTCTTTCTTTCATGTGATTTACCTTGTTAATTGCCACCAAGAGGCTGAAAAATCTGTTGAGACTGTTGGGAATAACAATCTTCTAAATCAGAAGATAGTGTTGGTTGAAATGAAACCCCTGGTAGAAAGTAATCCATATCTAACATTGGCGTTGATTGGCCATCATCTTCATTGCTAATCTTACAACCCATCACAAGCTGTAAATTCTGATTGTTAAAACTCTCCATATAACATGCCACAGGGTCATGAAAAATATGAGAAAATATTTATTTTCGATGAACCAAAACATAAGGACATGCCATCTTCACAAGTGT
Source organism: Picea mariana (assembly GCA_032191745.1). Classification (NCBI taxonomy): domain Eukaryota; kingdom Viridiplantae; phylum Streptophyta; class Pinopsida; order Pinales; family Pinaceae; genus Picea; species Picea mariana. The sequence goes on from JASDQU011310425.1 coordinate 18,588, forward strand.
TGGTTTTCTTTTCTCTTCTTCTCGAGTCTTAGAACCATAATCTTCAAAGGAATAAAGTAAAACAATTGCTTCTTTATGATCTTTCTGCATTTTTGATTGAATCATGACATACACTGTTTTATTGTCTCCGTGAAACTCTATGCCAATTGTTATTTCATTTCTCAAAGTCTCCATAGATGAGGTCTCAGAGTCTTCATACACGTCCAAGCTACTTATAATTTGAACAACTACATCATTCACTAGGGGAGAAAGACAACTTTGAAACACTTTGTTTTGCTAGAAATCTAGTTGAATATATTCATCAATTTCAGAAGAAGGCAAATGACTTTGAAAAACAACGCTTTTACCATATTTCTCTGTCTGCTCGTGATTGGCTCTTAACAATTCAAAGGAAGATAAACATAATGGAATATATCTTTCATTTGCAAGTCTATTTCTTTCTTCAGATTCAACATCATGCCTGGAGGGTTTTTGATCTGAAACATTATTAACATTTTGCTTGAGCAATTTGAAAGAAGCAAAACATAATGGCAAGGTTCTTACACCTGATTCAAAAATTTCTTCATTTTATTCATTTATTTCATATGCACATTTTTCAATTTCTTTGGATTGTTGAGCACACTCATTTTCGGATTCATCTTTAACCAATGGCTGCAATTTTGAACTGACAAGACCTTCTATATAACAAGTAAGAGAGTCATCAAACACATGAGAATAATGCTGCAATTTCTTGTCAATTTGTTTCATGAATCAATGTGATTTGGCATCAACACACATTCCTTTGCTTGAATGATGATCTTAGAATTTTCTTTAAACAATTTAAATGAAGAAAAGCATAAAGGTAAAGAATTTCCTCCAGTTGTTTCAGTACTTTCTTCTTTGTAACGGTGATATGCAGGCTGATTTCTCTCACTACACTATTGAAAATGAATATTTTCTGATAAAGAACATGCAACTGGTTGTTCCATGAAGTCAACATCATAATCACCATCATATTCATCATATATAGGAAAATCAACAACATCTGCAATGTCATCTAACAATAAAAACCTTGGGACATCAACCTGTTCCTCAACAAGCTGATTTGCAAACTCATCTTCTTGACTGTCTACAAATGAATATATGAAACAATCAACTCCATGTTTATCATGGGGCGGATCAGAAGCTACATAAGTTCCCTCTCTTTCAATAAGTGGAATATAATCCTTTGCAAAATCATTACCATTTAAAACTTCAAAAGGACCTATGCTATTATCAATTTTATGCTCAATATTCCAATCAATTGTTCTATGTTCATATTCGCTTTCATGTCTTGAAATATCCAACCCTTCATTTCGATTATCGCTAGCATAAAAACACATTCATGAATATGAAATACAAGAGATCATATTGAACATCAACACCGTGATGAATCTCGGCTATCTAGAAAACCTTATATGCTTATATTAAAATCCATAAGAAATTACAAAGTTCTCCTACTATAAAGGCGTGCCCTTCTCCGGTAAGTCCAATCATTCACTTATCTTTTTAATAGTATATATAGATAAATTACATACGAGATCCAAAATGGATCATCTTCTCCAAGATTCCAAAAATAGATATAGGTCACAGAGGGAGTAACGTGCCAAACCTGAACTCCTACTTTCTAAGGAATGTTACAAACATAAAACCAAAATATTTGAGATTTTTACCCTAAATGCCACTGCATCATCACAAGATTCCATGAAATATACTTAATTTAGCTTGCAGTTTATTTCGGGTTTGCAATATTTTCCTTTAAGGTGTCAAGCCAACCAGGCTAGTTTTCTTCAGTACCTTCGACCATTCCATCTTTAGTCTCCTTCTTTCGTCGCTTGTTTATTTTACTCTTGCCAGATTGCATGTAGCATCTGTATGCATATCCATTAATGATAAAATCCTTCATAATAGGATTCAATATGATCTCTTCACCTAATCCCGGTTCATCTGCAGATTTTGTGTGAAATTTTGTTGCCAGTATTTGCACAACATGCCTTTCTTTCTTCTTAACTGATAATTTTTTCATACTATTTGAATTTCCCGGTTTGTTGAAAGTTGTTGGATCTTTCTCCTCCATTTCCTTTGGTTTGCCCGGAAACAGGAGCCTATTTATCTCAACTATACAAGAATTGGATGAATGGTTCGATTTGCAGTTATCCTGCTCTGGAATAAAATGTTAGTTACACGAAATAGAGTAATTTCACCTGTGTTTTGAGTAACAGTCGCCATTGAGTGCTAATCATGAGCTACTGATGAAAGTCCTTACAGGGATAACGACTTATAATGTTCGATCATCAATTTCCAATGATGATTATTTAAATCGGTTATTTGGCGGTGCTTACTTGGCATCTCACGGATGAATGGCGCCCAAACAAGTGTTTCGAGATGATTTGACTGGCCATCAATTTTCCTTTCCACATGTGACCCTTGGATTTAACACATTTAATGACATTTGTGTAAATGTGTTGAACCTGCACAAAATAGATCTAGCTAAACAATGATACCCACATTTGCAGAGAGAATATAAGAAAGAAGAAGAAGGAGAGAAAGAATAAAAGAATTCTCATTAATTGTTGGGAATAATGAATAATTTAAACATGATATACTTTGTATAAATCAATAAGTTTGACTTGAGTTGAATCAATGTGCCATAGTGGTGGTCTAGAGTGATATGGACACACAGCAACAATTATGGGAGTGAACTGCCACCTATTCTAGTCTCTCAGACAGTTACAGGAGTGAATTGCCACCTATTCTAGTCTCTCAGGTAGTTACGGGAGTGAACTACCACCTAGTTGAGTTAACTAGTCAACTAGTCTTCAATTAACTGACTGAACAAAGAGTAGTGATGAGTTAAATCAGGGAATCAAGGCTAATGTGCCACTTTTGTGATGATACCAAGGCAAGGTCAAATTAGCATGGTGATGATCCCAATGCAACATCTAAACTCAACTCAACTAGTCAAACTAAAGTGTCAACTGAAAGAGAATATTCTCTAGGTAGAATATTCTCTCCTAAAATATAAGACTGGATAATGACTAATTATGACTAATAAACAAGGAAAAACCTTAGGAAAAAGAAATCCTAGGTGTGTGTGAAGTAACTCCAACACCCCCCTGAACATCACTATGGTGAAAATAAAGATTGGGTCCTGGCAATGAAGCCATATTAGGTACCCAAGTACAAAAGATACACTGAAAATAAAGTGAGGAAAGAGGAAAAACCTCATGGGAAAACTCCCCCCCTCAAGGTACAATGTATGTAAAAAGAAGAACTACAGTTACTAGGCAACTTTGTCCTTCACTCCAAGACGACCTCGAAGAGAATGGAACTTCTGCTCAGTGAAGGTCTTGGTGAAAATGTCCATCGTCTGCTCTGCTGAAGGACAGAACTGTAAGTCGATGATCCCCTCGTGTACTAAGTCCCGGATGTAGTGCATGTGGATCTCGATGTGCTTCGTCTGCTGCCTCTGAATTGGATCTCTGTAGAACTTCAAAGTGCTATGGTTGTCACACCAGATGACGATTGACCCATGAAAATGAATGCCCAACTTAGTGAGAAAATGTTGTAGCCACATAGCTTGAATGGTTATGTTAACTACCCCTTTGTACTATGCCTCGGCTGAAGATAGAGCAATGGAAGCTTGCTTCTTGCTCGACCAACAGATAGGCCTGGAACCAAGACTGAGTGAGTAACCAGATGTGGACTTGCGATCAATGCTATCACCAGCCCAGTTGGAATCAGTAAAACCAATGAGATCTAATGTAGAGTTTGATTCATAATGAATCCAAAAGGTGATGGTTCCCTGTACGTATCGAAGGATACACTTTGCAGCTTTCCAATGTAGCTCATGCAGCTCCTGCATGAACCTGGAAACTGTGCCAACTACATATGAGAGTTCTAGTTTGGAGTGTGTGAGATACAACAAGCTCCCCACTAGTTGTCTGTACAGTGTGTTGTCAACCAGTGGAGTCTCCCCGCCATACTCAAGTTTGACTCCTGATAGGAAAGGAGTCAGAGTAGACTTGCAGTCTGTCTTGTGAAATCTCTCAAGGAGTTCTGGTGCATACTTGGCTTGAGACAGTTTGATGCCCGATGCATCCTGACTGATCTCAAGTCGAAGGAATAAGTGTAGCGGACCCATGTCCGTCATCAAAAACCTATCATGAAGAATCCTCTTGACTGTAACAATCACTGAAGTCGAGCAACCGGTGATCAACAAATCATCGACATACATAACTAAAAGTAAAAGTGAATCAGCCGTCTCGAGCATGTATACATTCGGGTCTGATTTACAATGTACAAAGTAATGTGACAACAGGTAGGAGTCCATCTTGGCATACCATGCCCTCAGAGCCTGTTTGGGGCCATAAAGTGACTTCTTCAGTCGACAGACCAAAGATGAGTCCGGCATAAATCCCTGGGGATGATCCATGTAGATCTCCTTAGAGAGATAACCATGAAGAAATGCATTCTTCACATCCATCTGATGGACTTCCCATCCCTTAGATGTCGCAATAGCAAGTGACAATCGTATGGAATCCATCTTCACTACTGGAGTGAAGGTCTCATCATAGTCAATACCATGAACTTGTTGAAAGCCTTTGGCAACAAGCCTGGATTTGTATCTGTTGATCTGTCCATCTGATGCAGTTTTGGTCCTATAGACCCATCTGCATCTGACAATTTTCCTCCCAAAAGGAAGGGGAACCATATCTCAAGTCTGGTTCTCGATGAGGGAGTTGTACTCCTTCTGCATGGCAGATTCCCAAAAGGGATTTCCAGCAACCTCGCCATAAGACTGTGGATTTGAAGACTGAACCAAGAAAAGATGCCTAGAAGGAAATGGTTCAGTAGCAATGAGTGCAAAAGAGGCTCCTCTAAATCAGATTGAGTCCTCCTCGTATCGGCTGGATCACCTACGAGATCCCCTACATCCTGAAGAGTAGTATGTGCCCACTTGGGCCTCTGCTCTGGCTCTACAACTACATCTGGATGATCTAGCTCTACAACTGCATCTGGATGCTCTGACTCTACATATGATTGTATTGACTCTAAATCTAAATAATTTGAGTTCTATGAATCAAAACTCTCGTCTGAAGAAGAGTTGGCATGTGCATGCTCATCATCTCGGACAGGTGGAAGAGTGAAGGTGTCTGCATGCGATTGTTGAGGTACATGCGAGATACTTTCCTCGAATTGGACACTATGCTCAATGATGAGCTGGTCCGAGGAAAGATCAATAAGACAATATCCCTTCACACCGTCAGGGTATCCAACAAAAATTCACTCAATGCTATGTGGATCAAGTGCCTTCCTCTTTTCAGAGGGAATCTGGGCCCATGCACGTGAACCAAAAATGCATAAGTGGGTCACTTCTGGTTTGAGGCTACTCCAAGCCTTGTAGCGGGTCTTGTCCTTGAAAGATCTATGAGGAGATCTATTTTTGATGTATTTTTCATAGTTAAGTGCTTCGGCCCATAGTCTTTGTGGTAGTGACTTTGCATGCAACATGCAAGAAGCCATCTCCTTTAGAGATCTGTTTTTCCACTCAGCAACTCTGTTTTGCTATGAAGTGTAGGGAACTATATGTTGAAACTGAATCCCTACCTCATGGCAAAGATTATGGATCTCATGATTTACACACTCTCCCCCGTTATCAGTTCGGAGGACTTTGATCTTTTTTTCGGACTGTGTCTCAACCAAGGATTTGAAATCTTTGAGGTGTTGAAAGACCTCAAATTTTTGCCTGAGAAAGTAGATCCAAGTAAAACGTGAGAAATAATAAAAAAAATGAGAAAACAACTCGCTTTTCTAATGGATGGATGCGGAAAATGACCCATAAGGTCATTGTGGATCAGATCTAAAGGCGTGGATGCTCGCTGAGACTTTCCTTTGTCAAATTTCTCTTGAGGGTGTTTTCCGAGAACACATCCCTCATACTCCCTTGGAGAAATGGATGTCTGGCAGACCATCAACCAATTTGTGCTTGTTAAGTTGTTGCATGTATCTAAAATTCAAATGTCCAAACCTTTCGTGCCATATTCTACTACTTTCATCAGCATGAGTAAGCAGTAAAGCAGAATCAGGTTCAATGAATTCAGGAAATGTATACAGTCTAGTGTTGAAATAATGTAACTACGAAGAGAATTCTTATTATTATTGGATTAAATCCCCATTTTGGATTAATCATGTCATTATTATTATTATTGTTATTGGATTAATCCCCATTGTGGATTAATCATGTCGGTAATTGTATAAGGACCAAATCCCCTTTTGTGGATTGGTCATCGGACAATTATAAAGGGAAGAATAAGAAGTCGGCCCCAACAGTTACTATGGAAGACCCAGAATTAATTAAAGGTGGGTTTACCCACCCAGAGTGAGAGGTCGGCCCTGCTAGTTGTGACCTTTCACACGTGTCATTCTTGTATAAATAAGAGGCTAGTGCCTCACTTCAAACACACAACTCACTTGCTCATTATCTTATGAGGCAAGCTGCAATTACCAGTTGGAGAGAGGAGAAGAAGAGTAGTGCATCTCTTGGGGAGGAATTTCTGTATTGGTTTGATTTATCTCTTGAACATTGTATAAGCTATTT
>JASDQU011310426.1:0-17946 GCA_032191745.1 Picea mariana
CAAACCAGGGTAGTGGCTCTTGGTGGCATAGACCAGAGAAAGCGGGTCTCATCACGAGCCAACCTTCTCATTTCCGTGAAGTGCTTGTGGGTAACGCTGTCACCTCCGGTCACCATGACAGGACTAATAAAAAGAAAAAGCAATAAGTCTAAGAATAAAAGGCATTGAATGGGCTAGGAAACAATGGCATCCATGATAAGGTGCAACTCGCCCTCTACAAAGGCACCCACGGGCAAGACCTACATTTCCCTGTTATCACTGCACCCTCTGCCCAGACACTTCCCCTACACCATGTCACACACTTACATGACCTAGATTGGCTCTCACCTAGGAAACACCCCAAACTTGAGGAGGATTAATCCAATAGGACATCCTGAGATCCTCTCCAAACCTGACTTGTTAAACTGCATAACGTCTTTGAGCATTTGTCTGGGTAAAGGGGGGTTTGATGCACATGTTTGGGTAATTTGATTATTGGATGTGATTGACATTGCTATGATCCCTGTGACTTATGAGCCCATGGAGGGTGTACTTGTTGTTGCTGTAGGACCATGCCAGGTGGACAGGAACATATGGGGAGATGATTAGCTCGGACCTCCATGGGGTTGAAAGCCCACAGATGGATGCTGTGACCCCAGTCAGGGGCAGAGAAATGTCAGAGACTTGCACTAGGAAAAAGGAAGGACGTTTCACCAGAGACACTTTGGTAGACCTGGACCCAAGGGGATCTTGCTCTTCCACCTGGACGTTGGCCTTTGGGAGGCCCATGACGTCACATTGTGACCCTAGACGTCACCCAGTGTCAGGATTGGCATTTTGGAGGAAGTGGTGTGCTAATTGGCACGTGTGGCGTCATCTAGGGTCTTGGAAGGCCTAACGTTTTGCAGATGAGGCCCAACGTTTCACCCAGGAGGCTCAACGTCATCCTAGAAGGGCATGACGTCACCTCTAAAAATGATTTTAGGGTTTAATTATTTGAATTTGTGTAAAAATTGTATTTTTCATGTAATTTGGCCATGTCAACCTGTTGATGACCTAAAATTAATTAAAGGTCATAATTATTGTATAAATAGAGAGATAAAACTCTCATTTTTTCATCATTCACTCATCACACAAGTGGTGGTCTGAAATTCCGCCCTCTTTAAGGGTTATTGGCTGAAATCTAGTGGTGCGCACTTCTTGGAGGAGGCAAATCTTGGTGTGTTTTGACAAATTTTCACGTGGAGGATCTTCAACTAGGGTTTATGCTTGATTATTCTTGGTGAAGTAAGTGGAAAATATGCATTTCTTTATTGTGAATGAATGCTTATGGTGAATTTACTTGTTTCATGTCTAAGATTATGAAATTGCTTGCTTGAAACCCTAGGAGAAAGACATATGTTACTATCTTTTTCTCTATAGTCTTCCACTTGCTAAAATTTCTTGAAAGACACCTATTTAGAAGTGGATGCTAGAGCCCTACCATTGTAGCACTCTATTAACCCTACTTCCTTGCCCTTTGCATATTTTATTTCAATTTGTCTAAGGAAAAGGGAAATTGCTAGGGCCTAATTTTTGTTACTTTCTAGCAATTATCTCTAGGAGTTGGATTTTTGAGGCCTTGGGCTACCAACACCTCTCTCATCCTCTCCATCCCCTTTGACTAAACATTATCATTGCTATTTTCCTCTAAGAGTTGTTGCTGGCATCATTGACTCCGTTACTCTAGAAAGGCACTAGTCTACCCATTATAAGTGTTGATTGATCAAAGAATTTTCAAAACCTCTTCTCTTGAACACCTACTAACCTATACTAACCTTAGATTAGCCTAAATCATTAACCTACTTGCTGCTGTTGCAAAAGATTGCTACACCCATCTAACAACAACAAATTAACCCTAAAAGTGACATATTATGCTAGCTAGACATTGCTAAAACTGCTTGTGACTATCTATTATCAATTGGCCTAGTTTAAGCTATTATTTCAAGTCTTTTATCAAACATTTTGAAGCATAATTATTGTGTCTGTTGCAAATTTCTTATTGCTGTTATAAACTGTTATACTGCTGCAATTCTATATCAGCTAGCACATTTGTTAAGAGTTCATTGGCTTATGAAACACTAATATCATTTTGGTACTTGGAAAGTGCCCCTTTTTGCTTTGTTGTCTTGTTTTGGGCAGGTACACAATAATAGTTTCTTGCTTCATCTTTAATAAGACTTAAAGAATCCTTTTAACTTGAGTGACCTGTGCGAGGGGAGAGACTTTCTCTTATCATTTGCCTTAGCCTTCTCAAACCCTAGGGTCACCAGGAACGTCTCCCCTGGGGTACCGCAACATACCTCTAAATAGAAAGGGGTTTCCTATTAAGGTGACAGTGATAGGTCATTCCCAGTTACGCCAATTCTATATCCACTTGCCCTGGGCTTTGGGCAAGTACAAATTGTGCAATAACAGGCCCTATTGTGCCTTTGTAAAAGTCGCCCCTATTGTGCCTTGACAATTAAATGTAAATTAAAAGGGTAAAGTGACAAGTCGGCCTAGACCTAATTTAGGGCGGCCAGACCACTATTTATAAAGGAGGCTAGCGCGCTTCACTTGGACACTCACTTATAAGCTCTGCAGCTAAGAAGATGTGCGCAAGCCTTGAAGGAAGTAGCTACTGTTGCTAGGTGTGACGGTGATAAGGGTTTTGGTCTATCTCTTGGATACATCTTGGTTAAGTGGTGCGCTACTCTTTCCTAGTGAAGGATAGAGGAGGATCTTCTGCTTTGTTAGTTCTCTCTTGGAGAGAAGCATTGTTTTTGGTTGGCTAATCTATATTGAGGAAGTTTGCTAGGTTTTCTTCCTTTAGAGGGTTTCCTAGGATAATATATGTGTCTATCTTGTTTCTGTGATTACTTCTCTTTCAGTGATCTTATATATGAAGTGAATGTGCTAAATGATTATAATAACAAGGAAGAACTATAACTGTTAGTTGCATAAGTAAAATATCAACATGGTATCAGAGCAGGCTTGAAAGAGACCAACTCACAGTTTATAAAGACTTGGCTAGCCTCAATGCACCCTCTCCAAGATTCAGTTTTCAGTGTTGCAGCTGTTGCAAAATTAGGGTTTCTACATAAACCCTAGTGTGACGTTTTCCCTGTTTAAGGAGGATGTTGGAGAAAGTAACCACACCTAGGAACTCGCCCTAGGAGGGCGCATCTAGTCCCTGGATCAAAATTTTGAAATTTGAAAGTTGAAAAATTACGGTTTCCTCATAAACCCTAGGCCTGGTTGTAGTTGCTGCAAATTTTTGTGACAGATTTCATCTTTGACTCAACGATCTCTCTGGTAAGGTCTAAGATCCTCATCTTGACGAAAAGCTTGAAGGAGCTGATGACTTCTGAGCATGGAAGTACAGAGTAATGCTCATTCTAGAAGAGAATGACCTTGTAAGTTTTGTTGAACAAGATATTGAAGAACCAGGGAGAGATGAGGCCAACGCCAAATATAAAAAGGATCTGATCAAAGCAAAGAGGATCATTGGGGATTCCATCAAGAACCATTTGATTCCTCATGTTTCAGCATGTGAAGATGCAAAATTCAAGAATGTGAAGATGCAAAATTCAAGAATGTGAAGATGCGAAATGACCTGGAGGACACAACTCAAGAATGTGAAGATGCAAAATTCAGAAACCATACAATCTTACTTCACAAGAGTGTCCCAGATTAAAGAACAACTTGAAGCTATTGGAGTCTCAGTCGAAGAAGCTGAGTTAGCGATTGTTAGAAATACAAGGGAAAACTAGAACATTAATATTCTTTTAAATTTATTCACTACAGTAGTTATAGATCAACAATCAAATCAAAATTTCTGAAGTAGACTAATCACAAAAATAACACAATGGATCTGAACATTAAAGAAAACTATTCTTAACTAAATCTGAACATGAACAAATCTGATCATTAGGAAAACAAGAAACAATTCTGAACATTAACTTAAACAAGGAATAGATCTGATCATTAGCAAAAGTAAAATCTGAATATTACCTTGACCAAAACAAAGAATAGATTTACCTTAGATGCTTGCTGCTGTCCTCTTTTCTGTATGCTCAGAAAAAAGCTATAATGGTCATGGATCAAACCCTCAAGGGTAGATCTCATCATGATCTATGTGGACAGTTATGCCAAGAAGAACTAGGTAGGTCTCAAACACCAATCAACATACTGAACATCAAGTAGGGCTGATATAAGAATCCCAAAGACCAAACTAGAGGTTGAAAGAAAACCCCTAACAACCCAAACAAAAGTTGTCCAAAATATATAGGATTGCTACAACAAGTAGGCAGCTTAGGGTAGCAGTCTTAGGGTTGTCTAATCAAGCCCTAAGTTTCATGATAACTTATAAGCTTTTATCATCCCACATAAGAGGAATGTCACTGATGTGATCATGTCCTTCTTCTTCACTGCTCCTAGGTCTCATGGACCATCCCGGGAGAGAAGAAGATCACACATCATCTCGTCTTGGCATTTAACCAAGAACCACCTGGTCCTAGACCACGATACCCCATAACACATTTGGGGGCCCTAGATCACCACTAGGGTCTTATCCACCAAGGTACACAACCAAGGATCAATCCAAGCACCGAGCAAGGATTCCCTGGAACACATCCAGGGGCTCTAGAACACATCTAGGAACTTACATCATCAAATTGCTTGGTCCTTGACCAAGAACCCCAACAATACACTGGGGGCCCTCACTAGGGTCTTTTGCCATGGCTCTAACTGCTTGGTCCCAGATCAAGAACCCATGAGTGCACTGGGGGCCCTAGATCTCAACTAGGGTCTTATTCCATCCTCTCGGAGAATGGCTCTTGCAGCTGCTTAAATTTAACAACGATGACCACATTGAATGGTCTCCCAAATTCTTGGGAATCCTTCATCCAAGGAATCTTCTGTAGAAGAAAGTTAACTAAGTTCAACAGATTGTGGGAAGACTGTACTCAAGAAGAAGCTAGATTAGAGGAAAAAAAGGAAAAGATAGAAAGCCATGAAGATCAAGCGCTAACAGCTCATGCAAGAAAAGGAAAGAACAAGAAAGAAGTCCACTCTTACAAAAGATTTCAGAAGCCTCATAAAGGACAAGATTCTCACAAAGATCTCTCAATCTTCAAATGCTTCATTTGCCAGAAGATGGGACATATTGCAAGAAATTGTCCCCAAGCAAAAGACCAAGATAAAACTAGGAAGTTTAAAAGGCATCATGCCCATTTCGCAAGAGAAGATGAACCTGATCGGAAAAGAACAAAAGAAAATAATCCAGATGAACTATATCTTCTGTGAGATAGGACTTAGCACTTCCGAAGCACTTGATTGATATCAAGTGATTCTGATAGTTGTATCTTGTTTCTTCCCATATTAAAACCTCAGGAAGTAAAAGAGCTGAAAAATTGTTGTATCATGAGGGCCAAGTACAAGTTGTGAAGAAGTATCATTATTCATCCAGACATCATACAAATCAAGCAAACAACCTGACAAATGCACGCTCCAGGTATGCACCCTTCATATTTGATTTCAATTTTAAGTTTATTAACATTAGAATTTATGCATTTTTTATCTTAGCTTGTTGGATCATTATACATGGTATGAGAATCCAACAAGGTATCATTTAAAATCAAGAAATAGTTTTTGTGCTCGGGGGTGGCATATGTAAATTCCTATGGTTGGGTGACAATGATGTGACATTGTCTATGGTAAAACGAGCACATTAGAATAGAACTCACAGTGTTCTATAGTTTCACGATGAGAAGACCTGGTCAATGGATAATGAAGCCACCTTGACAGGAAGCAAAATTCGTTTGAAGTCTGACTCAACTTTTCATATTAAGACTTGGTATTCAACGAATCAACACCAAGTATATCCTGGAGAGACTCTGAGGTTATTGTAGACTTAGAAGATGTCAAGGCCCAGAGGGAGCAGGTATGACAATCCCTATATTTGAGATTGAGTTACCCCCAGTGCCAGATGGTGTAGATTGATCAGTCTTCAGATCATTAGGAAAAATTAGTAGAGCCAGAAGAGCCAACCCAGAATCATTGCAGTAACTAGGAAGAGACCAATATGGTCCCGTGACACTTAGCAGGATGCAAAGACATATAACGTTGACAAACCATATCATGAGGAGCAGATGGCTCCACCAGTGGTGAGGCAAGCGACCCCACCAAGTACCAGCTCAGAAGAAGCTAGAGTGCAGAGGGAGTCAACCCTCACGATTCACTAAGGAGGAGCAACCTCCTAGGACCATTCATAGAGATGTACAAAGCCTAATTTGTGTCCATAGGATTCTCCCAGCAAGAGGGAGAAGACTATGACGAGACACTTGCTCCAGTAACCAAAAGAAGTACATATAGAACCACCATGTTTCATTAAAAGGAAGCCGGTATAGTACGAGATTCAGAAGGAGCAAATGAATCTGTGATCGTAATGGAGTAGAGGAGCTACTCTCAGAGTTTAGAAGCTACAGTGAGAATGGAGCAGTCATTCTTAGTTTCAGAAAACCCAGCTGCAGGTGTAGAGTCCCAATTCCAGAAGGAATAGTTGCAGAGAGAGTAGAGGACATACTCTCTGATAGTGAGACAGATAAGTGATTTGCAAAAAGCACATAGAGCCAACACACGATTGTGCAAATTGAATTGCAACTGAGCAAGTGTACCCATTTGGTACAATATGTTGTGAAAATTTGGTTTGAAGAACACACAGACAGATATATGTTTTGCGGTGAAAGACATGTTCACCTGATTATAGCAAAAACATGCGATGAGGTACCTAAAGGGTACAATCGATTATGGACCCAGATATATCTCGGATTATGAGATAAGATTTGCAGGGCTACATAGATTCAGATTGGGCAGGTAGTGTCACAGACCGGAAAAGTACATCCGAATTTGCTTTAGTATGGGATCAACTGTAATCTCGTGACTCAGTGAGAAGGAGACCTATATGACACTCAGTTCCGCAGAGGCATAGTATGTGGCAGCATGGCCAACTTGTGGCGAAGCAGTGTGACTTCAGAAGATGATTGCAAAATTGTTTGATCTTGAGTTGAAGGAAACCTGTATCTTTTATGACAACTAGAGTTGCATAAAGTTGTCAGTGAACCCAATGTGTCATGGTAAGTCCAAGCATATCGAGATCGAATACCACTATGTCCGGGACATGGTACAGAAGGGAGCAGTAAGACTCCAGTATATTGCCACCGACGAATAGGTAGCAGATGTGTTAACCAAGCCCCTGTCTAGAGTTAAGTTTGAGTATTTCAGAGACAAGCTTGGACTGATCCAGAAAGACTTCTCCAGTAGCGGAAAGTGATGTGTTCCCCAGTCGCGGGAAGTGATGTGTTCCATAGTAGCGGGAAGTGATGTGTTCCCCAATAGCGGGAAGTGGTGTGTTCCCCAGAAGCAGAATTTGATGAGATTCCCAGTAGAGGGAAGCTACCCCAACGCAGGTTGGTACGCTACCCCAATATAGGTTGGTAACCCCAACGCAGGCTGGTACGCTACCCCAACGCAGGCTGGTATGCTACCCCAGTGCAGGTTGGTAACCCCAATGCAGGATGGTATGCTACCCCAGCGCAGGTTGGTAACCCCAATGCAGGGTGGTACGCTACCCCAATGCAGGTTGGTAACTCCAATGCAGGCTGGTACGCTACCCCAACGTAGGCTGATACGCTACCCCAGTGCAGGTTGGTAACCCCAACACAGGTTGGTACGCTACCCCAGCGTAGGTTGGTAACTCCAATGCAGGCTAGTATGTTACTCCAGTACGAATGGCCGGTGAAAGTGCAAAACTTCTTATGATAGATAAATCTGTGATTGGCAACAAGACAATGACCAAGTATGCAGAAGTACAGAAGCAGTGATGATGACCGAGAGAAGAAGAATACCTTCCTTGCTAAGAGGGAATGTTGAAGATTGAGTAGTTTCGGAAGATATCCTTATTGTATTTGACCAAGACAAACCCTAAAGAATATTATTATATTATATTTGTTAATTAGGCCCTATTGTGCCTTGACAATTACATGTAAATTAAAAGGGTAAAGTGACAAGTTAGTCCAAACCTAATATAGGGAGGCCAGACCACTATTTATAAAGGAGGCTAGCGCCTCACTTGGACACTCACTTATAAGCTCTGCAACTAAGAAGAAGTGCGCAAGTCTTGGACGAAGTAGCTACTGCAGCTAGGTGTGACGCTGATAAGGGTTTTGGTCTATCTCTTGGATACATCTTGGTTAAGTGGTGCGCTACTCTTTCCTAGTGAAGGATAGAGGAGGATCTTCTGCTTTGTTAGTTTTTTCTTGGAGAGACGCATTGTTCTTAGTTGGCTAATCTATATTGAGGAAGTTTGTTGGGTTTTCTTCCCCTAGAGGGTTTCCCAGGATAATCTTTGTGTCTATCTTGTTTCTGTGATTGACTCTCTTTTAGTGATCTTATATATGCAGTTAATGTGCTTAAATTCTCTCACATGGCTCCAAAATCTCCTCCAAAATTTACTTCACCAACTAAACCTTTAGAGAGCTCAACCATGATTCAAGATGAAATCCAAGAGATTTATCACTGGATGGAAAAGGAGATCATTGAAAATAGGGAACAAACGAAACATAAGATGGATGAAAATATGAAAATAAATGTCTAAAATGGAAAATAATATGGATAAGAAGATGGATGAAAATAAAGAAGAAATACAAAAATTCATGAAGGAATTGCAAAATTCCTCGTCTTCCATGATCTTTCATGCTCTAGATGAAAGACTCTCTAAAGGAGATATCAAAATGCAAGGAACTCATGAAAATAAATGTAGTATTCAGGTTGACCGTTGAACAACCTGTCGATAATAAGCAATTTTCAAGTGGATTTAACTCTAATAGTGGAGTTAATTATGATGAAGGTTGTAAATTCAACTTTCCCAAGATTGAATTAAAGAAGTTTGATGGAACATAGGTCTTTACCTGGGTGAACCAAATAGAGTAATATTTTGAACTACATAATATTATGGATGATAAGAAAAGGATTCACAAAACAACTTTGAACTTTGAGATAAAACAATATCAATGATATCAATGGGTAGTTAAAAGGAAGCCCCCTTTTTATCATTAAACTGGGGGTTTATTTACAAGAGACTTAGAAGCACAATATGGGAAAGTTTGGGAACATGATTGGTTCAGTCATTTGACAAGAATCAAGCACTTAGGTGATATTGAAGATTATAATTTATAATTTCAGGTATTGGCCACAAGGGTGGATGACATAAGTGATGAACTTAAAGTAAATGTCAACTTTTACTTTAAGAATTTAACATTACCATTAATTGCTGGCATTTTAGGTCAAATCTACTTAAAAACCACAATGTTTATGTTGATGATTGCAACATTGTGTGACATTCTCCAGGATACGTTCTCCTCTGGACTGAGTGGAGTCGACCTATGAGAGAGCCCATGTGATGGGTGTATCGTTCTCCTCTGTACTGAGTTGAGTCAATGTGTTGTCTCCTGCCTTTGTACTCCTGTGGACTCAGTTGAGATAGAGATCTGTTGAGTATGGCGTCCCTGTGGCTAAGCATAGGTGGACGTGTCCCTAGTGGCTGAGCATTAGTGGACATGTGGATCCCTTTCTATATTGTCTGAGTGTAAGATTACTTGTAACCCGAATTGTGATGTAAAGGTTACATGTCGACCCCACCACATGTGAAAGATAATTAATGAATATTGTAATAATTAATTATATTACTGAGTTATTGAGGTCGGCCCTATTGTGCCAATAGACACACCTATTGCTGTGTCTGGTGTTGTATAAATAGAGGTGATTTCCCCATTGAGGAAACACACTTGTCACTTGTCATTTGGAAATTTCAGACCTACTTGTAAGGCTGAAGTGTGGACCTTTCTTGGGCGCTAGTATCAAGGTTGTAGAGCACCCTCTTGTGTGCATCTAGGGTTTATGGTTGGAGGATCTTCTCTTGAGAATACAACAAAGGATTGCTGGGTTTTTCTCCCTTGTTTGAGAAGGGTTTTCCCAGGATATTTCTTGTGTTCTTGTGCATGGTAATTCTTCTTGTGATCTTGATTATTGCAACACTTGTGTATTGTGTTGCTGCATTTGTTTATGGTTCAAGTACATGCTAAATGAAAAAAACCTCATGCTTGAGCCTAGCATAGTGAAAATTCAACATCGTATYAGAGCAAAGGACTTGAAAGAGCCATTGAAGAAGCCTTAAATCCAACCGTCCTCTTTTCTGCAAAATTGTACGACCCTCTAGGGTTTCTGAAAAAGAAGGTACGACCCTCTCTTTTTTGGTTGTTTYAGCACCCTACACTTAAACGTTGGGGCTAAATTTGGCATAGGAGTGTACGACCTCCTTCAGCGCATCTCCAGAGACTCTCAGAGTGCAATTTTGGATTTTTTGCCCTAGGGTTTCTAGGGTTCCGCAATTTTCTGCAGAAATTTTAGTTCTAGGGTTTCTAAAGCTCACCAGTGTTCCTGTGACCTTCTAAAGGCTTATTGTTGGCAGTCATAAGTCCAACGAAACCTAAGGTTGCTAGCCTAGCCTAGCCGTTAGGTTTTCTAGCTTAGTTGCTAAGGGTTTGTGCAAGAATCTGCAAACCATGAGGAACAAAACCTTGGTGGAAGATAGGCTTGATGGATCAAGCAACTTTAGTTCTTGGAAGTCAAGACTACAGATCACCTTGGAAGAGGATGACCATTGAGTGTGATACAAGAGACTATACCTGAATCAACTACCGATGAAGAGAAGGAGGAATGGAAGGAAGATGACGTCAAGGCAAGGAAGATAATCATCTACTCAGTGAGAGATCATCTCCTGCCTCGTATTTCCAATTTGAAGACCACTTATGAGATGTATGAAGCATTGAAGAATATGTTTGAGAGCAACAACACCCTCAGAACTCTTACATTGAAGAGCCAACTTCAAAATATCAAGATGACAAAAGTTGACACCGCTGCTACCTTCTTCATGAAGATTTCAGAGATCAGAGATCAGCTAGGTGCCATTGGAGAAACTATATCAGACAGAGAACTTGTCTTGACTACTCTCAATGCTCTTCCAAGACATTGGGAACCATTTCTTCAAAGTATCAGTGGTAGAGCAGAACTACCTGCTTTTGATCGTCTATGGATACACTGTACCCAGGAAGAAATCAAACTTATAGCTAGAGGAGTGCAAGACTCTCCTCATGATGACAATCATGCTCTTGCTTTTCATACAAAGAAAGGAGGAAAGAATAGAAGAAACTTCAACAAAGCATTCAAAGGTAAGAAGACTTCATCAACTTTAGGTCATGATCATAGAAAAGACAAATCAAAGATCCAATGTTTCAGATGTGACAAGTATGGACATATTGCGAGAGATTGTCCTACCAGGAAGAAAGAAAGACAACTTGCCTCCACTGTTGATGTTGATCCAAAACCACATCAGATAGATGAAGACATAAAAGATGAAGCATTCTTCTTTTGAAGAACTCACATATGAATTCTGCTCGAGTGATTGGTGTTCGAGAAAACAACTTATACAAGTTGACTGTTCGACCAATCCAGGCCCTGTTAGATGATACTATCAGCTTGAGCGAGCTATGGCATAGGAGATTTGATCATATTCATTATAGAGCCCTTCCCGCTCTAGGGAAGATGGTGACATGCCTTCTAGAGATACAGGTTCAACATAATGGTGTTTGCAGAGGTTGTGCTCTTGGCAAAAATGTTAAGGGGTTCTTCTTGAGCAGTGACAATAGATCCAAGGGGATCTTGGACTTGATACATTGAGATGTTTGTGGACCCATGATCGTTGCTTCCTTGAATGGATATTTGTGCTCTTCATTGATGATCACTCTCGGAAGACTTAGATTTATTTCTTGAAGACCAAGGATGGAGTCCTTGCGAGATTCAAGAATTTAAAGTTCAGGTTGAGAACCTGATCGGGAGAAGGATCAAGGTGCTGAGATCAGATAATGGAGGAGAGTATACCTCCAAGGATTTCAATGATTTCTGTGTTGAGGCAAGGATCAAGAGGGAGTACACCGTTCCTTATAACCCTCAACAAAATGGGGTTGTAGAGAGGAAGAACAAAACCATCATTGAGGCAACCAAAGCGATGATACATGATTAGAATCTACATATGATTCTGTTGGAAAAAGCATCCATGATAGCAGTGTATGTTCAGAATAGGTGTCCTCATCATATTTTGAAGAACATGACTCCCGAAGTAGCTTTCACCGGAGTGAAGCCCGAGGTTGGACACTTCAGGATATTTGGGTGTCCAGTATACTTTCATATACCCAAAGAGAAAAGGACCAAGCTAGACCCTTCATGCGGAAAGGGTACATTTGTGGGATACAATGAATCTTCAAAGGCATACCGGATCTACATCCCTGGTCAGAGACAGATCGAGGTTAGCAAAGATGTCATCTTTGAGGAAGAGATAGCCTTTCGAAGATCTAGAGAATCTCATATGGAGATTGACAGTGAGACAATATCTTCTCCCCCTTCAACAGTTCAGAGGTAGACAACCATTGATCCAGTAGATCCAGTTGATCCAGTTGCTCCAGTTGATGTTCCCAGAGACATTGCAGTAGGCCATCAAAGGCCTGCTTGGGCTTGACAAACTCTGCAGGAGGCAGAGGGACATGCAACGCCTCGAGACACATTTCGAGAGAGCAAGAGACCATAGATATTCTCGAGCTATGTTTCAACCATGAGTCACCCATTGATACCGGGCCTTCTTTTCATGGAGAAGCAGCAGGACAACAGGTATGGCAAGATGCCATGACAGAAGAGTATCAGTCCATCATGAAGAATGATGTGTGGGATATTGTTTTGAGACTGGAAGGGAAGTCTGTAGTGCCTTCCAAGTGGATCTATAAGATCAAGCATGCAACTGATGGAAGTGTCGAGAAGTACAAAGCAAGATTTGTGGCCAGAGGATTCCCTCAGGTAGATGGAATTGATTATGAAGAGACATTTGCTCCAGTAGCCCGATACACTCCCATTCGTACTATCATTGCACTAGCTGCATCTATGGGTTGGAGACTACATTAGATGGATGCAAGGATAGTCTTTCTCAATGGCAAGATTGAGGAAGAAGTTTACATCGAGGAACCAGAAGGATTCGTGATACATGAGCAGAAATCTCATGTGTGCAGGTTGAAGAAAGCATTGTATGGACTAAATTAGGCACCTCGTGCTTGGTACGAGACGATGGATGGATTCCTGATGAGTTTGGGCTTCAAGAAGAATGTTGTTGATCCAAACCTATATTATCACATTATTGGTGACAAGTGCCTGATCTTGGTCCTCTACGTTGATGATTTATTTCTCACTGGTTCAGAAAGACTTATTGCTGAATGCAAGCAAGCATTGATTTCTGAATTCGAGATGAAGGATCTGGGTATGATGCACTACTTCTTGGGACTAGAAGTATGGCAGAGGGCTGATGAGATTTTCCTAAGTCAAGGAAAATATACAGTGGAGATATTGAAGAAATTTGGTATGGCAGACTGCAAATCCATGCCTACACCGATGGTGATGGATTTGAAGAAAATGAACGAGGCTTCTACTGATTCAGGCGGGATTGATTCACATCTATACGGATAGTTGATTGGATCATTGATGTATTTGGTCAACACCCGACCTGATATATGCTATGCAGTGAATGTACTTAGTCAGTTCATGAGTTAGCCAAGACAAACTCACTGGATAGCAGTGAAACATGTATTGAGATATCTACAAGGCACAATTGGATATGGCCTGAGATATGCCTTCGGTGTAGACATGAGATTGCAGGGATATGCCGATGCAGATTGGGCAGGAAGCGCAGTGGACTGGAAGAGCACATCTGGTTGTTGTTTTACTTTGGGATCTGCCATGGTTTCCTGGTGCAGTAGGAAACAAAGCTCTGTGGCTTTGAGTACCGTAGAAGCAGAGTACATAACTTTATGTGTGGTAGTTCGCGAAGCAGTGTGGCTTCGCAAGCTCCTTGCAGATTTATTTGATCATGAGATGGATTCTACCATTATTCATTGTGATAACCAGAGCTGTGTGAAGCTCTTAGAGAATCCCGTGTTTCACGATAAATCGAAACACATTGAGGTCAAATACCATTATATCAGAGATATGGTGCAAAGGAAAGCAATACATGTGCAATACCTTTCTACACATGAACATATTGCACATGTCTTCACCAAATCGCTTGCTAGAACAAAGTTTGAGTACTTCCGTGAGAGACTTGGCCTGGTGGAGAATGCCTCCCTAGCTGAGAGGGAGTGTTGATGATTGCAACATCGTGTGACATTCTCCAGGATACGTTCTCCTCTAGACTAAGTTGAGTCGACCTGTGAGAGAGCCCATGTGATGGGTGTATCGTTCTCCTATGGACTGAGTTGAGTCGATGTGTTGTCTCCTGCCTTTGTACTCGTGAGGACTGAGTTGAGTCGATGTGTTGTCTCCTGCCTTTGTACTCGTGAGGACTTAGTTGAGTCATGCTTGAGATGGTACTCCAAATGATTCTCCCGCGGACTCAGTTGAGATAGAGATCTGTTGAGTATGACGTCCCTGTGGCCGAGCACAGGTGGACGTGTCCCTAGTGCTTGAGCACTAGTGGACGTGTGGATCCCTTGCTATATTGTTTGAGTGTAAGATTTACTTGTAACCCTAATTGTGATGTAAAGGGTACAAGTCGACCCCACCATATGTGAAAGATAATTAATGATTATTGTAATAATTAATTATATTACTGAGTTATTGAGGTCGGCCCTATTGTGCCAATAAACACACCTATTGTTGTGTCTGGTCTTGTATAAATAAAGGTGATTTCCCCATTGAGGAAACACACTTGTCACTTGTCATTTGGAAATTTTAGACTTACTTGTAAGACTGAAGTGTGCACCTCTCTTGGGCGCTAGTATCAAGGTTGTAGAGCACCCTCTTGTGTGCATCTAGGGTTTATGGTTGGGGGACCTTCTCTTGAGAATATAGCAAAGGATTGTTGGGTTTTTCTCCCTTGTTTGAGAAGGGTTTTCCTAGGATATTTCTTGTGTTCTTGTGCATGGTAATTCTTCTTGTGATCTTCGTTATTGCAACACTTGTGTATGGTGTTGCTGCATTTGTTTATGGTTCAAGTACATGCTAAATGAAATAAACCTCATGCTTGAGCCTAGCATAGTGAAAATTCAACAGTTTATGCTTGGCAATATCATGCATCAAAAGGTTCAATGTATCTAGGGAGCATCTAGGGAGCACTTGGGGAGCGCCTAGGGAGCACCCAGGGAGCGTCTGTGAGTGTCTGGGGAGCGCACTCCCTGCTCTAGGAGCATCTCGGGGAGTGCCATGCTCCCCATAGGGGGAGGGAGCGTCCCAGGGAGTGTCGGAGTGCACTCTCGAATTTTGGGAGAACGCTCCCCGAACTCTCCCATTCTGAGCGTGGTTTCGTGGTGGGAGCACCCTTAGGAGATGATCCTGGTAGCAATGGGTAAGCCCTTACATGGTGGCAGATTTACACCCAATGATTGGCATCGTTGAACCAAGAACTTGTCACTCGGTTGGACCGTTTCCAGGATATCATTCGCAAGCGATTCTATCCCCTCCTTTATAAGGATGTCTTTGTTAGACGATGCTTTCGGCTCTGCCTAATTCTTGACTATATTGTTTAACATTTCATGGAGCAGTTCAATCACTTATTGATCCAACTTGAGGTACAAGACCTTGCATTCTAACAATGAAATTCATTTATGATTTATTTCCTAGTTTGAGGCAAGAAGTAGAGTAGGTTATGAAAATAGAGGCAAAGTTGTCTAAGAACTCCCAACCTTCTTAGTAAAAGGATTCCTCTTTTTCGACGTCCTCTCCTTCTCCTACATTTACACAACTCTCTTCTAACAATGTTGGGCAAAGTAAAGGAGAGGCCAATAAACCCCCTTATATTGGCAACGGGAAGAAAAAATACCATGCCTTCTACAGTAGGCCAAGTCTCTCCATTGAAGAACTCTAAGTATTGTAGGCCAAGAAAGCCAAGGCCCTTATCGTTGAGTAACAAAAAATGAATGAAGAATTTGAGGTTCCCGTTGACAAATCTAACTTTTCATATTCACAACTCGTTCTCATGGCCAATGATTACTCTTTGTGACAAAGAGACCCTCTTCACTCATAATTTCTAGATCAAGTAGAAGTTGGCATCCTTGATCATCGATGACGGTAGTCAGAATCTCATTTTCTAGAATTTGATAGATGAATTGAAGCGAACCACTACTTCCAAGCTGTATTAGTTGGAATGGATCGAAGATACTAGGCAACCATCCACGATTACATGTAGATGTTCTATAACTTTTGCTATCAAACCTTTGCAAGACACCACTGATTATAAAGTGAATCTCCTTAATTGTTGTGACCTGCTCCTTGGCATACCATATTAATATGACTATAGATCACTCTTTGATGGTAACATAAAGCTTATAGTCTATATAAGGATGATATGGTCTAGAATCTCTCCTCCTCTCAGCCACTTGGACTACACCCAATTGATAGTAGTGGGCATCATTATATCCTTGACAAGAAACCATTTTGCAGAGTGATCGTTAGCCACTTCAGTTACTGAGCTCAGAGTCCAAGAGTTAAAGGCAATGCCATTTGGAGTGGGCTTTATACATTCAACAATTTCATTCAGCGATTAGATACAAGGAGAATTTATCCATCAAGGTTTCTGAATTTCACAGCAGACTTTGCCAAGGTTCTCAATGTTCTTGATGTTTGTTGTGTTGCAAATAAGGAATGGAAAGATTTGTACTCAACTGATACTCATTTTGGTCCTATTATCACATCATTGCAGCAACCCACCATTGTGAATAAAATCCCTTTTCTAGACTATAAAGTGAAAGATGACCTGCTATTCAAGATTAATTAACTGTCTGTCAACAGTACTAGCTTGCCCACTTCATTTGGAAGCCCATCTTTCTTTCTATGGTAGACACTTAGGCATCCATAGGACATGGCAACACCTTCAGTGATACTCATATTTGTTAGAAATAGGTAAAAAGACAAGAATCTACTTTTTCAAAATTTCCTATAAACAAATTCAGCATAAACACACAGGTCTCCACTTCTAAAAAATCTGTATATGCTAGATAGTTAGATCTGAAAATTAAATTTGAACATGAACAGTGTTATCCCCGATATCTAGGGATAACTAGGAGATCATGTCTCGAGGCCCACAGGTCCTAGACATGGAGTACTGAGAGCAGGTGACCTGAGCATGGCCCTGGAGGGCCCATCTTTCTTCTTCTTCGCCAGATTTGTCCTGTCAGCAGCAACAGCTTTCCATCACCACCGGCTTGGACTTGCATCGGAGAGGGCTCTTGCTCCATGGGGTAATTGGTCCAAGGTATCATGGTATGTGTCATATCTGATCATTATAACCCTCTTATATATGCATTAGGTTCCTTTCATTTCTGATGACTGCTTGGATCTTACACTAATCCACTTGACCATTGTTGGGGTGATTGATTGGGTGACTTAGCAAGTTGATATTAATGGGTTTTGGTTAGCCACCAAGGGGGATTTGCAGAGCCATCGTCCGCTCCCACCATTTCATCATTTTACATCTTATACCCCGCTCATCTATCCCATTCCCCTAGTCCGACCATTAGGATGACCTTTGAAGGTGACACTTTGTCTAGTGGGAAGAAGGGGCTAAAGGCCCAGGGGGTAAAAGCAGCTGGTAAAAGATAAAAGCCATAGAAAATAAAACCTAGAGATGCTTCGCCCAGGGGATCCCCGAGAAGGCAATAAAAAGCCTCTCGATAAGAAACTAAAGGGACCCTAAGAAAAACAATAAAAAAAAAACAAGACCTAACCAAGAGGATGGGAGGTCTCATCACGAGCCGACCCATTATGTTCATAGGTATCCAGCAGTATGATATTGCCATC
>JASDQU011310429.1:5120-18466 GCA_032191745.1 Picea mariana
GGCCTCGTTGCCTTACTATCTTGAGCACCCGGCAGTCATTTGGCCAAGGGAGGAGGAAGCTTAAAGCCCCAACATAGTTTAGGGGGAGGGAAATAAAATTTATCCAACTTTTAAGAAACTCCTTAAACATCTAGTTGCATAGAAAATCCTTGTGTGTTGGGGGGCTTTAGATGTAACGCACATTGATAATAATTTTATGCTTATAATCCTTATTGCAACTACATGGTTTATGTCTTTAATGTTTCATGTCTTTATGAGCATATGAGTTAAACATTGTTATATCTTTTGGTTTATTTGCTCTTGTGGTGTGATTCAAGAAGGGGTTGAGTATCCCACTTGGGGAGGCATCACCTTCTTGAGTCTTGAGTGCTTTTATCGTTGCCATTGAAAAACAGTCCAATAGAGTAAGTGTTATTGGGGCATGCTTGGCTCATGTGTTGATCTCACTTTGATTTTCATATATTTTTTGTATCTACTTGTATCTTGTGTAATTATTGAAACATCTTTGATTCTTTTGTAAGTAATTGTAATATTTGGTTTGGGGTAGTCTCAACTTGTTTTACTTGTAAACATTTTGCAATTGAACATCCTTAAACTTAGTTGACCCCATTGCCCAACCTTAGGCACTAGTCTTAGTTGACTTAGGGAAAGGGTTGTTTGACATATAGATAGACTTGCACTTTGCATTTGCTGCCTTAGCATCTTAGGCTAGTTTTCCCCTTTAGCCTTTAACCAATTAAAACCAACTCCTAGAACATAAACTTTTAATCCAATCTAGTAACTAGGGTCTACCCCCCTTGGCTTCCCTAGGAGTAAGCCTAGAAGGAAGAGGTTCTAGTCAAGGTGACAGTGTGGACTGAGAACCTAGGCATTATGCCTCCAAGGACACACTAAGTGAGTTGGACTTTGCTCACGTTTGCAAGTGTGTATTAGGACGACAACAAGGCCATTTGGGGCAGTTCCCCTTAAAAAATTTCTGATGGTTTTCCCTAGGTGCCAAGTGCAACACTTCTGAACTTAAGTTTTCCCTAAAAGGCTTGGCATACCTTTTACTAGGGATGATATACTTTACTTCCTCAATATTAACCTTATCATCCTTAACAATTCTCATCAGATTTCCATTACTTATTCTACCTTTTATTTTTCCGATTTCTGATAATTAAGGAGGGTGTAGCCCAAGAATCCCATCTGACTGTTTCTGACATTTAACTGATTCTGTTGATGAAGGTTGAGTTGATGACACATTTTCAACTGACAAATCCAACTCTGACTTTAATACTGAAGGAGACAAACTATTATCTGTCTTATCCGAATTTTCCTCAAGAAAAAGCCCATCAAAAGAATCCATGGGGTCCCAAACATTGCAAATGCTTGGGGGTTTGCTATTAAGTTCCACTTTGGTAAATGCCAGAGTATATTCTATCTCATAACATCCCATTTCTACTTCCCGAAAAACAATCTCATTCTCCTTTTTTCCTAGGATCTTCCACATGATATTTTCTTTCCAACTCTCTATTCAATCTAAACTCTAAACCATTCGGAGTTGGAAAAGTGGCATAAGTTAAGTCCATTTGTAAATTACCACCCAAATCTGCAGTTGTCTTTCTGTTTAGCAACATGCCCCAAGTATCTGGTACATCAATTACAACAATGTCCATCTCAATCATGATATCTGGGAATGCATCCAAGTGTACTTGTAACCCCTTAATCAAACCATGCACCTTGATTGTCCTACTATCCATAACACAAATGTTATGATAAGGTCTAGATATTCTTGGGTTCAATTGTTCCATTACTTTCTTAGTCATAACATTTGAGGTAGCTCCTGAATCTAGCATACAATTATGAAGAATAAAATCATTCACGAGCAAGGATAGGAAAAAGGGTCTATTCTTTTCATTCCCCCTATCCATATTTTCTAGAATAACTGATGCATCCTGATAAGTTTTTGTTGGTGGAGCGTCAACACTTTTTTGAGAAGGACAATCTATGGCTTTAAGCAGTTTTTCCCTCTGAGAAGGGCTCTTCATTATTTCCGACACAGGCACTAACATCTTCGCATTACTTAACCATCCTCCTAAGTCAATATTTAATTTTGAACTTGCATACACATTTGACTTAGGGGGGTTTGGAGTTACCTTGGGAATGTTTGCTTGGTTTCTATCTTGACTTTTGTTCCCATTCCTTTGATAGGTAATGCCTTTAAATTTAGCCATTTTGGCTACTTGTTGTGGAGTAGGCTTAGGACCAAACATTTATGTTGCCTTATTCACCACAACATCACCCATTCAATTCATGTTTTCTACTCCCCCATTAGGTTCATCAGAATCCATCCAATCATACATGCCAACATTAAACTCATGCCCAAACATATTAACTTGTTCATTCGAAGAATCATAAGGTCCCGTCTCATCATAAAGGTGAGGGAATACTTGGCAAGTTGATTCATCATGGAATTGCTCACAAGGTCTACAATAATGAATAGCTTGGTTGTCAACCCAATTAGTGGATTCAAATGGATTTTCTCAAAGTGTTTAGAAGTTTGTATGATCAAGGTGTTCAACACAATGGAGGTCTTAGATCGGTGCTTTATAAGGGCAAATGGAGTCAAAAAGAGGGCTACAAATGTTGAAGGGCCATGATGATAGTGATAGAGCTAGAGACAAGAGGGTTTGGTGTCGAAGTGTTGCTAAAGAGAAGCTTCAACAGGTCAAACCCTAGAGGAGACGACTCACAGGGGTGTAGGTGACCTAGGCCCTAGTGCATCTTCTTCCTTCTCTAGCTCAGAAAGACAAATTTTAACGGCTATCTTGATATGGTTGAAGACAAGAGGGTTAAATATTGAGGTGTTGCTAAAGAAAGGCCTCAACAATGAAACTCTAGGGGAGAAAGGCTCACTAAGGTGTAGAAACCCTAGGCCTTAGTGCTTTCTCCTCCTTCTTCAACTCAATGGCAAGAACAAAAATCGGCTAGCTTGAGTAATACATGCAATGGATAAAGACAAGAGGGTTTAATGATGAAGTGTTGCTATGGCAAGGCTTCATCAACAAAACCCTAGGGAAAATGGCTCACCAAGGTGTAGAAACCCTAGGCGTTAGTGCGTTTTCTCCTTCCTTAGGTCAATTGTAAGATGAAAAAAGGCTAGTCTAGAAGAAAAGAATTAGAGTGTTGCTATGGCAAGGCTCTATCTTACTTCAACAAATAAAATGTCTCAAACTCTTGGTAGGGACATGAGACAAGGACTTTTAGCATGTGCTTGTCACCAAGGGTTTAATTCAACAAATTATAATAATAAATGCAACAAAAACAACACTACAACCATTCAATCAAGAAGTTTTGCAGAAATTTACTTACATTTAACCAAGAAATCACATAGCAAAACCCTAGTTGTAATACCTTCCACCAAGAGAAATGCCAAAAAAGCCAAGAAAAGTCTTCCTTCAACAAGTGCGCCTCAATATTTCAGCCAATAACCCTAAGAAGGGTGCAAATTTCAGACCTCACCAAGTGGTGAGTGAAAGATGATGAAAATATGAAGGCAAAACCCCTCAATATATAGCATACCAATGACCTAAATTACATTTTAGGTCATTAAAGGGTCAACAAAGCCAAAATACCAAAATCATATTGTTTTAGATTAAATGTTTAAAATTAAAAAACTAATCAAGCAATAGTGAGTTGTCATCCCCTTTCTAGGGTGACGTTAGCCCCTTTTAGGGCAAATGCAACCTCCTGGAGAAAAACGTTAGCTCTCCTTGGTCTTCTCCAAGTTGCCACACGTGCCAAAATTGCCATATCTGCCTCCCAAAACATCCAGACTGCTGAGTGACGTCATGGGCATCCTGGGAGACGTCCTGGGCCTTCCAAGGCCAACGTTCCTGTGGAGAGGGCTCAACCCCCCTAAGTATAGGTCTGCTCAGCTGCCTCTGGTGGATTCTTCTGCTCTTCCCTGGTACAAACGTTCTGCTCTGTCTCTGCCCCCTACTGGGGTCTCAACATCATTATGGTGGGCTCTTCAACCCCATGGAGGTCCGAATTGATCATCTCCCCATGTGTACCTGTCCAACATGGTACTTGTCCATCGGGCATGATCCTGCACATCAACAACTACGCCCTCTAGGGGCTGATAAGTCACAAGGATCATAGCAATGTCAATCACATCTCATCATCAATATTATTAAACATGTGCATAAAACCCCTTTACCCCAGTCTAGTGTTCAAAGACATTATACAAGTCTGCAATGCAAGTCTGGGGGAAGTGACAGGACGTCCTATTGGGCTAGTGTCTACTGGAAGAGGGATGTTTCTAGAAAGGATTAAATCCAAGTCATGTAAGTGGGTGAGGTGGATAGGGATGCCTGGGCAAAAGGTGTAGTGATAGCAGGGATGGCTTACTGGTGGGTGCCTCTGTGGAGGGTGAGCTGCACCTGTCATGGATGCAATGTTTCCATTCCCATTCATGCTTTTTATCTTCATTCTTTTTCTTCCAAGATGCTAGTCAAAGGACACTGCCCTGGCTTGGTGAGCAGTGGTGGCAATGTTAGCCACAAGCATTTCACGGAAATGAGAAGGCTGGCTCGTGATGAGACCCCCTTTCTCTTGTCTATGCCACAAAGAGCCACTACCCTGGCGTGGTGACCGGATGCAGGTAGTGTCATACCACTAGATGCTCATGGACCTAATAGGCTGGCTAGTGATGAGACCCCCTATCCTCTAACCAGGTCTTGTCTTATTGTTTTTTTATCTTTTTATTGCTTTTTTTTCTTTCAAGAAGCTAGTCAAGGGACACTGCCCTGGCTTGGTGACCAGAGGTGGCAATGTTACCCACAAGTACTTTCACGGAAATGAGAAGGATGTCTCGTGATGAGATTCCCTTTCTCTTGGCCTTGCAACCAAGAGCCACTACCCTGGTGTGGTAACCAGCTGCTAGTAGTGTCATACCGTTAGGCACCCATGGACCTAATAGGCTGGCTAGTGATGAGACCCCCTATCCCTCAACTAGGTCTTGATTTATTTTTACGTGTCGCTCTGTTTCTTGCTGAGAAGCTTTTATTGCTTTCTCGGGGATCCTTGGGCGAAGCATCTCGAGGTTTTATTCTAGGCTTTTATTGTTAGCCGGTTTTACCCCCCAGGCCTTTAGCCCATTTTTCCCACAAGGTAAGGTACAACCCCTAAATGATTGGCTAACCCTATGCCCAGACTAGTGTAATGGGATGGGTGAGTGGGAAATAAGATGGAATATGGTATGTATGACGGGAATAGACGATGGCTTTTCAGAAATCGCCTAGTGGCAACTCAAAACCTATGGACACAAGCTTGCTAGGGCATCCTGTCATTCCCCCCAGACATGGTCAAGTGGAAAAGCATAAGATCCAAGCACCCGTTAGAAACAAAAGAATCAAATGCACATATTCAAAGGTTTTGAGGATCATAGTGACACATACCATGATACCCAGACTCATTACCTCATGGAGGAAGAACCATCTCTGATGCAGGACCAAGCTGAAGGTGATGGATGCTGCTGACAAAGTGGAGGCGCTGAAAGGGAGAAAAGATGGGCCCTCCAGGGCCATGCTCAAGTCGATCTGGCTCTCGGTACTCCATGTCTAGGACTTGTGGGCCTCGAGACATAATCTCCTAGTTATCCCTGAAAGTGGGGGATAACAAAGCCTATGGTCCTTTCCAATTAGGTTAAAAAATTGAATCGCATCTATATTTTAGATCTACTGTGTTGATTTTTTATGATTCTTAGAGCTTGATAGTTATTTATGATTACAAATAAGATTCACTTACATACAACAATTATCATAGAATAGCTATACACTGAAAATCTCAACTATAATACTACGGCGGAAAATAACAAGATCTAGAAATACTGACCATGCACACTAGACACAAGAACACAAGAGATTATCCTAGGAAACCCAACCTTGGGAGAAAACCCAACAACCTTTCTTAAGAAGAATTCAGTCCAAGATATTACTAGTACATCACCATCACCAGATCAAAATACCATATAGAGAAGATCCTCCCCAAGGCTAGCGCCTCAATAAGATAACCAAGAACAACCAAGAATACCCTTCCCCAAGTGTGGCGCACTCTCCAAGATAACCAAAACCAAAATATAGCGAAATAACATAACTATAGATGCAACTGCCTTATGCGCACTGCAGAAAGGCAATTTGTCTACCTGTTCAAATGAAATGATCTTGTCCTATATTTATACTATTCTGGGTCTTCAAATTACTTTATTAATTTCTATCTTTTACTGGTAGGGTCGACTTCTCTTCCTGGGTCTTCAAGATCATCCTGGGGTTTCTGTAATGGTGTAGATGGTTCTTCTTGTACTTTCTTGTGGAGAATGACTACCCGAAGTTGCAAATCTTCAACACTCCCTCTCAACGAAGAAGACATTCTCCATACTTGGATTTCTTCTGTCATAGAAAAGTTTCTTCATGAGCCATATTGATGTGTCATCTCTGCACACGCGTTCTGTCCCGGAATATGCATGTGATAGCATCACGAGTCCATCTACTCCTCGACAAGAGAAGGACTATACTTGGGCCATTCACCACTAGCAAGGCCCCATGGATGAATTAGTCATTTACCTTTGGTGATATCAGTACTAGCATAACCCCGTGCATGACCAATCTGGGATAATGTGTGCCTAATCCTATGGGCCATTCACTATTAGCAGAGCCCCATAAGTGAATGAATTCTCCTTTGGTCATATCAACACTAGCATGGCCTCGTGCATGACCAATCTGGGATAATGTCTGCCTGATGCTATGCTTGGAGAACATCAATATACCTAGGCCACTCACCACTAGCAAAGTCGCGTGAGTGAATGAATCGTTCTCCCTTTGGTCATATCGACACTAACATAGCCTCGTGCATGACCAATCTGGGAGAAAGTCTTCCCAATGTTGAAACATCAACACTCATCACTAGCCAAATTAACATGGATAATCCTGTGTATCATCCTCCTTAGCCAAGTTAGCATGGCCACTCTGGGAGGATATCTACAATCTGCTCATTTGTGGATAAGTACTGGAGCTTCACTGCTCCCTTTTGTACCATGTCTTCAATGAAGTCTTGCAAGAATCTTCTGAAGTTGCACCACGTCACGACTTGCGACACTGGTTGTGACATACTCCATCTCTGCTGTACTGATTGCTACAGAAGCCTGCTTCCAACTTATCTCAGAATTTGTAACTAATTCCAAGCTGAAGCAATACCCTGAGGTTCTCAATCTGTCTACTGCACTCCCTGCTCAATCAAAATCTATATATCTTTGTAGCCTCGCTTCATCACCTGAGTCAAACCATATCCAATTGTACCATGATTTGCTGCCACCCACTGGAACTGCTTTGGCTTCAACCAAACACTGGCCCAGGGTGCTCACTACAAAGCAAATATTTGGCCTGGTATTAACCAAGTACATCAAGGATCCTATCTACTGCCAGTACATCGTGGGATCCACCAAATCTGAATATGAAGTAGAATCACTCAAATTCTTCGGATTTGTCTCCATGGACTTGTAGTCCATCATATCGAACCTCATCAATATCCCCTGATTGAGGAAGATCTCCTCTGATCTCTGCCACATCTCCAATCCCAAGGAAAGGTACATCTGGCCAAGATCCTCCACCTCGAACTCTAAATTCAACTCCATCTGTCACTAAAGTAGGCTATGTTGTCCAATTTGCCTCACTGGCTGCTCCCTCTGTGACTGAGAAAAAATCCACACACATTTCTTCTGATTAGTTGCCTCCTCTGTCACTGTATCGAGGTATATTGAAGTAGGTGTATCCTCCCAGGGGATCTCGCATATCCTAGAAGTCTCCTCAACTCATGGCACCTGTTTGTCAGTGCTGGAAGATGTCTCTCTCCCACCTGAATACGAGGGAGAACTCCCTCCAAATGAACGAATCTCCCTCTAAGCCAACTAACTCTATCTGAGATCAAGCTCACCCTGAGTTTGCACCATTTTTTTAAAACCAAGCTCATCAAGTATCCATCGATCGTGGAGTATCTTTCTCCGTCTGAAACATGACTCCCTCTTAGTTTGTACAATCTTTGGAGCCATCTGTTCTCTCTGTATCTGCTGACCTCCTATGAAATTGAATCTCTAATGAACTGTCTTGGGAGGTTCCTCCTCCCTACTGGATCTTGAGGTCTGACTCCCTCTAAACTCTGGTTTCATCTGAGCTGGTACTAAGTGGGGCTATTTGCCTTACTGCTGGTGGGGCCACCTGTAATATCCTCACTACATTTTTTGGAATTTTTCCTTAGTTGTAATGGAGAAGTTTCGTCAAATACTTTGTTGTCTTTGGTTTTCTTGGATGTTTGCTAATGCAAAAATGTAATAACGGGTTATTGCTTCTTTCTTTTTATGTATACATGATACCCAAAATGTAGGACAATAACAATAATGACAAAAAAACCAGTTCTGCTATGATTCACGATATAACATCAATACATGAACTCAAAAGCGAATGTTGTATGAACTATTTGTGACATTCATCTCACATTAACAATCAACAAACAAAACAATAAATAAGAGATAAATAACCTGTTATATATTTCTGTAGGCAATCTTTACAAGTGTTAAGTGAATGAGGTTATGAACAGCTGCCAAGGGTGTTCACACTTCCAACAATTTGTGCCCACAATAGGAGTTGTCTCTATTGCAAAGGAATGTGCCAAACTATTGAGAATTCGCCCACCAATCTACAAGTCAACCATAGTTCCCAGTTGGCCACAAGAGTAGAATATGTTCTAGTGCTGAGGAGAATAGACCCAGATCTGAGATGGCCCACTCAACAAGAGAAAGAAACGCTATCCAAGAAGAGAATATGTCCCAACAATAAGGAAACTTTGTCTGGGAGAATAACTCGGCCTCTACAGAAGAAAGTGACCCCAAAGTCTGCCCCTGTACTCATAAATTCACCTTCCTTAGTCCACAATTCGTTTCCCAAAGAGATTGACCTCTAGTCACTAGAAATATTGGCCACAATAACCAAGATGTAGTCTCAAGGTAACTCGGCCTCCACAAATTCCAAATCAACCTCTTCAAGCAAGAAACTCAACCATCAAACTCCCAAACTCAGCCACACTAAAGCACACCGAAGAAACCTCTGAGATCTCTTCCTCGAAATGACTAACTAGGGTGGATGGTCTCATCACCGAAGCCAATCCCTGAAATTTCCTCCTAGGGTTTTTGTCCCAAGAGTTGCAAAGACATAATGAGCTCTCTTGATGAGAAATTAGAAAATGCCAATGCTAGAATGAGAGAGGGCACCCTCTTTTTTTCCTTTGTATTCATTCGTTGACTCTTTTACGACCTTTTTAGCTTTTAATCAATTTAAGTGACTTTTCATATTCCTCCTAAGTCACTTTTGGCGCTTTTTTCCTTTTTCCCCTTTTAATTATCTAATGTCATTTTTGTAGACACTTTTCCCCTTAGGACATTAAATAATTAATTAATTCCTCTTTTTAACAACTATAGCCTACGAGCATCATGTAGGCTACTTCATCCATGTCCCATGATCACTCGGAAGGGGACATGATAGTCCTCCTCGAGATTGCTTGTGCCCAAGCAATTGTAGATTCAGGTGCTGCAAAATTTGTCCACTTTCCCAAGTTGCATCTTCTGCAAGGTAACTCTCTCCATTTGACCATATATTCTTTGATTACCCTGTTCCGAAGCTTCCTTTCTCGAACCTCCAATACTTCCTCAAGAACTAGTACTAGCTGCCCCTCCTCATCCAATGGAGGTAGTTCTGCTGAAGTAGTGATGTTTTGTCCCAATGCCTTTTTGAGACACGAGACGTGAAACACATTATGGATCTTACTCCCTTATGGCAGTTCTAGCTCATAAGCCACTTCACCAACCCCCTGGTCACCCTGTAAGGCCCATAAAATCGTAGCTTAAGTTTCTTTGCCCCACTCTTCTTCAGAGAAGACTGTCTATATGGCTGCCTCTTGAGAACACCAAGTCCCCTACCTCGAAGGTGTGCTCGACCCTATGCATATCTGCATATATCTTTTGCTTGTTCTGGGCTGTCGACAGGTTATCCTTAAGAAACTTAAGAATGTCTTGGCTCTCCTGAATCCAATCTTTGGCCTTGGGAGCCCTGCTATCCTCAAACGCCAAGTCTGCAAAGGTGGAGCATCATATCCATATAATGCTCTAAATGGTGACATCTCAATGGACATATGATAAGTGGTGTTATAACAATGCTCGCCCAAGTGTAACCACTTAACCCATGCCTTTTGCTTCTCGATCACGTAGTTACGCAAATACCCCTCTATCCATTTGTTCTCTATCTCTATTTGGCCATCTGTCTATGGGTGGTAACTCGTACTGGGAGTCAACTCTGTGCCTACTAGCCTAGACAACTCCTACCAAAAAGCACTCAAAAATCAGTTTTCCCTATCACTAACAATGTTCTTCGACAACCCATGAAGCATGAATATCTCCCTTGTAATGTTCCCAAGCCAAGATGCAAGGAACATAATGGTTTTGGGTGTCTTTTTAAAACTTTTGGTGGTTGTGGAATTTCGTCAAACACTTTGCTTACAATTACGCTTAGGGTTTTACTGATGGTTTATATGTGTGTTTGCAGCAATGAATAAGAAGATACAATCATGGAACATACCTCAACCATATGCAAGATCAATAAGATGATAGACAAGCCAAAACACTGCAGATCTGATTTTATTCATAATAATAGAAGAACCTACTACAATGAAGATGTCGATCTGGAATGCTCATCATATGGTTCCAAATAGATAATGGAAGCTGCTACAAAATGCTCCCATAAGAAGACAACAAGCCTCCAAAGGCTGAATACCCAATGAATATCAAGACAAGAGTAGATTTGGCCGTATGAAGTGCCAAAGCCCTAACTGAATGATGCCACGTCCTGCTGGAATGCTGAAGCTCCTCAACAATTCGACCCTGCTGCCAAAGGTGTCCAATCACCCCAAGAAATATGCCAAACAGTAGATCGGGTGATGGCAAGAACAACCCAGGTGCCTGAATCTCCAAGATCTCTCTCAAACCCTATGGATTTGAACCTCCTCCAAGAAATGGTGCACCCTCCTGGATGCCTGAAACCCTAGATAAATCGACCTCTCTCCTAGAGACCTCCAACAGCTCCACCAATCCACTAGAATGATAGATCGGGGCACGACAATGAAAACCCAAGTGCTCAACTAGGAAAACTACCTGCTAGATCCTTAGATCTAGCTACCCTCCAAATAATGGTGCGCCCTCCTCTTGGAAAATCGTCCCACTCTCAATACAAATAAATCCCTCGCTGAAATGCCTTCGGAAACAACCAAGAATGGTGCTAAGACACCTGCAAGGAAAACCCAATACCTGGAATTCCCAAAATCTCTTCTCCTCAGCTAGATCGAACCTTCTCTCAATGGATGGTGCGCCCCCCTTGCTGGAAAGCCCCAAAGGTAAGCCCTCCTTGTCTTCCTGTTCCTGTGGCTGGTGTAGAACCCTACTGCATTGTTGTAGATTGGAACTAGAATGGTGTGGGAGAGTATTGCATCTTCGAGACCAAGCTTGGGACAAGCTAGGTGGAATCTTTCACCATCGAATCGTCCTCTAGGGTTTGTTAAATCAAAACCCTCAAAACCCCTCAGAGATGGGCCCTCTAGCTAGAAGCCAGAAATCCAAATGATAGACATACATGAATTAATCAATAGAGGCCCTTGCCTTTCCTTTATACTTCCTGCTCACCTTCTCCCTCCAAAGTGACTTTCATTTTATTAATATTTAACTAATTAATTAAATCACTTTAATTAATTAACTAAGCTTTTTACCTCTGAAAAGCACCTTATC
This sequence comes from Picea mariana, assembly GCA_032191745.1. Taxonomy (NCBI): domain Eukaryota; kingdom Viridiplantae; phylum Streptophyta; class Pinopsida; order Pinales; family Pinaceae; genus Picea; species Picea mariana. Next base: position 16,984 of record JASDQU011310429.1, read on the forward strand.
TCTCCTTATGGCTTCCCTGGCCACTGAAAGTCACTTCTTACCATCCCATCCTGCAATGTTGCTCCTCCCGATTCCAATGAGCTATTACAGTAAGAGGTTCCTCCAAGTAATGTGCCCAAAATGACCTCTTCAATGATTTTAATTAACTTTAGCTCAAAATACTTAAAATCATGGAAATCGTTGGAATGCAAGAAAACCAAAGCCAAGCTGTGCGGAATGGATCATAATGATGGAATGGGATGAGCGATGCAAGCCGAACCCCAAAATGCCTATCAATAATCCTTGTACTTGCTATAACATCCATCTGGCTACTCTAGTCATCATAAACCACTGCAATGTGATGATGTCCCAAAGTGGGGACATTACAGTCCTCCCTGCTAGAAAATTGCTTGACCTAAAGCAATAACCAAATCCCCTCAAGTATAATACCAGGATCCCATGTCCACCTGTGGGATACACAGTAGAACCCATCCAAAGATGAACAATCATACACTCTGCCCCCTGAGTCCCATATCAAGTCATGAACTGCTAGCCCCTGGGAAGCATAATTCTGAAATATACCAACTCCGTGAGTCTCCTACACATGACACATGGCCTCATCTCAGAATGAGTCCATCCTCCCAGCTACTACCAAGATCAACACGGCCTCCATCAACTGCACTTGCTGATGCCAGAATGAGGTACTACAAGACCTTCGTGAGACACCCTCAATCGATGTGCTCCCCTCAGCACTGAAGCTCAATGGAAAGTCAGAATAACTTCCTCCTGCAAAGGTCCACTCGCCCCTGTCAGTCAGTGAAATGATCAACCCTGCAATCCCTGGGTCCCATGCTAATCTCTGTCGAACATCACCATGCTGGCGCTGCACTATGATGACCATACGATACTGCTCCTTGCATATATGCTGGATCCCCCTCTCCTAGATCCTCAATTTGATATACCTGTGGCCATTGGACCTGCTGTCCAGAAACGACATCTGCAAGGACATCTCTGTGGAAGTAGTGCCTGCCCAACCATCTCCATGCCAGCTCATGACGATCAAGAGGGAGAAACTGTCTCGCTCCATAGGACAAGTACCTGTAGGCCCACTCAAAACCAACCCAAAGTGAAGTATGTGGTTCCTGGGCACAACCCGAGTCATCAAAAAGTGAAGCACCCTATTAACAAGATGAACTCTTGGATCCCATGGTAAACTTGGAAGTTTATCATTTCCAATCTCCTCTAACTTCGCCTGTGTCAGACTGATCACTATCAGAAGCCCTCTATGCTCATCTGCTATCACCCGGCCTATGATGCTCACCATCACGCACCAAGTCTCAACTGGCTGCCTATGGCGATCCACCTCTATCCTACTGGATGTCGTAAAAATACCCATGTCAGGTGGTCTCAGCCTAGCCACTCCCCATGTCGTCAGCCACTGCCTATCTGTCCTCGTGTTGTTGTCTACGATAAGAGTGTCAGGGAGAGCTAACAGAAACATCTA
>JASDQU011310429.1:18566-43772 GCA_032191745.1 Picea mariana
AATTTGATCTCTTGTTTAGCTTAAAACGTTGTGATTTTGTCACCTAGCACTTGGCATTGATGTGTAGCATATTTTCATTGGCTTAGTGTGCAAAACGTCTACCTCCTTGCCCTACAAAACTAACCTAGAACAAGCTTGACGTCACCCTAGTAGCATAGTGACGTAGCAACATTATATATATATGAGCAGATTTATGATATTTATTGCATTGTGATATACAAGGATTTGATTTTACACATTGAATGCAAGTATCCTTTTTTTTGTATTTATTGAAGAAGTATTACAAGCCTTTTGACTTTATTTGCAATCATTGACTTCGTCAATAATTACATTTACTATTGCTCATATATGATAAAGATAGTCATTAATATTTTGAAGGACTAACCACTGCAACACATTTTAGTTTTATTTGTCTTGTCTCGCAAACAGGTGCCCTTATCAGTGGGATATCTTCTTTGACTATCTCCTTCTTGGCAGTAATCTGTGAAAGGGAATCTTCATCTTGATCCTATAAACCTTAAGCCCTTTCAGAACCCCAGATTACTAGGGACGTCTCCCTTGGGATTAGCCACCCTGAATAGAAAGAGCTCCCCATCAAGGTGACAGTGGGTGGGGAAGCTCCTGTTACGCCAGTTTGAGCCTTGCCTTCAAGCTACTTAAACCTTTCCTACAAACTGAGCGATAACACCTCCCACTGTTGGTACACCAACCTATACCTCTCATCTCCCATGCAACTGCTGGTACGGTGAAGATGATCCCTCCTGACTATGTGATGCTGCAAAGTGTTAATGTTTAAGCCATTATTATAGTTCTTTGCATTTCAATAGATAACAGCAACATAAGACAAGATCATTGAGAAATACATAATCACAAGAGACACAACATTTATCTTGGGAAACCCTCTAGGGGAAGAAAACCCAACAAAACTTCCTTATTATAGATAGCCAATACAATGCCAAGAGATAACTCGAACTAATACAGAAGATCCTCTCCCAAAGATGCGCCACTCTCTCTCCTTCTTCTCTAACTGCAATTCCGAAACTTGTCTCTCAATGAGCAAGTGAGTTGTGTGTCTAAGTGAGGCGCTAGCCTCCTTATTTATACAAGATTGGCACGTGTGAAGTGTCTCTTCACTGGCAGGGTCGACTTCTCCAACTGGGTGGTTATAACCACCTTTATTATATTTCGGGGCCTCTTGATATATTCTGGGGCCGACTTCTTCTTTTGCCTTTTACAATTACATTATGACCAATCTGCAAAAGGGGATTTGGTCCTTTTACAATAGCCGACATGATCAATCCACAATGGAGATTGATCCAATGAATAATATATCAAATAATAATAAGAATACACTTTGCAGTTACATTATTTTAACTAATACACTTTGCAGTTACTATGATGCTCACCATCACGCACCAAGTCTCAACTGGCTGCCTATGGTGATCCACCTCTATCCTGCTGGATGCCGTAAAAATACCCATGTCTGGTGGTCTCAGCCTAGCCACTCCCCATGTCCTCAGCCACTGCCTATCTCTCCTCGTGTTGTTGTCTACGATAAGAGTGTCAGGGAGAGCTAACATAAACATCTGTAGCTGACTGTAGTACGGTAAAACGTCGTATACGTTAGTCAAACGCAAGGATTCAACCGAAAGCTCGTCCACCGGTATCCATGGTACATACTCTCCTGTGACCATCACTGACTCCTAATCATCCAGTACAACCGGAAGTAACTCCTCCCATTGCTGGTCCACCAACCTATACCTCTCATCTCCCATGCAACTACTGGTACGGTGAAGATGATCCCTCCTGATTATGTGATGTTGCAAAGGAGTGGCGTCTGTATGCTCCCCTAAGTATGTCTTCTCCTTGGAATCCAATACATTCGTCTGAATCTGAATGCATATCTAGGCATGTCCCTGTGAACTATCACTCCTCACTGTATGCCCTTGCATACTCACGTCATCTCCTGTATAATCCTGCTGCATCATAGATCATGGGCGTATTACTGGGTCAACCTCTCTCGGGACATAAATGGGAGTGTCCTCTATCAACTGGTGCTCCTCTGCTAGACCACCAACATCCTCTGGCCAAGTGACTGAATGAGATATCTGACTGTCCACTAGGATAGATGAAGTGGATCTCTGACGAATCTCCTCAAGAAGCTCCTCTGATCTGGACTTTGATTCTTGAAGGGCTGTCTGTGTGCCTCATAAGAATCCTCGATTCCTCTCCAACTCCTGAGTTAGTCGGTCCACCTCCAACTCCTGCTCCCTCAAGGCCCTGTGACACATCTTGCCAATCCGCAGTAGGTAGTCCCTGTCTGTCAACAACTGCTGGTAGTCAGTCCTCATCATAGACACTCTCTCCCTAAGAATGTGAAAATCATCCATGGCAAATCCTCCATCTGAGCTGCCATGTGCCACTGATGCTCTCCAACAGTAATCTGCTTTCAATGCATGCATGTCATCACTGCGCCTGGTGGATGCCATGATCATACCCTCACTGACTCTCAACTGTGTTGCTAAGTGGCATGACTCCTGATCACAGTCATGCTGAGGTGCCTCCTCATATCCCTCACTGCTAGTGTCAAGTTTGGAATCCCTAAAAACACTCTCTGCATAAGATAACGTGTTAAACTGCCCACTGTCTACTGTGCTGCTGGGTCCTCCTGTATGCCACTGCATCCCATCACTAGATGCTATCTCCCTTTGAATCACACTGTACCCTGTATGAGAAGTCGTATCCTCCTGTGCATTCACCCTGCTACTATCATCCTGACTAATAAGGAGTGCATCCTCATCACTGCAGGCCGATCCTAGAAGTAAGTGCTCCATCAACCTGTCAGTCTCCACAATCTGCTCGATTAATGGAGACACCAAAAGTTGTGACTCAATCTCCTCGTGCTAACCTGTATGTGTAAGGTCAACTGTCTGTATGTCCTGTACCTCCTCCTGGATATGTGGATCTACATGTCCATGGTGTGCATCCCTCACACAAGGCTCCTCCATCATATTTGGCATACTACTGGTATCCCAATGTGATGTGGCTATCGTAGGTGTCTGTAAGGATGACAGATGTGTCATGGCCACCCTAGGAAGATGGTCATCTGTAGGTGCTAACACGTGTGAGTCCTCACTAGTGTCACCACTCCGCTGAGGTGTAAGGTCATCAAAAGTATGTGATATGACTGCTGAAGCATAAGTGCTATCATCCTGTCCAACCCATTGCTCCTCCGACTGTCTATCCACTACACAAGGGTCACCATCCTCCTCAAGCATGCTAGTATAATCAATTCATCCTACGGAACCGGTTTTTTTTGCCTGAACCAGCCGGTTCTGTAAGGAACCGGTTTTTTTTGCCAATGAGGCCCTTGGCTGGAAAATTGAGGGAATTTTTAATTTTTTTTTAAAATTAGGGTTAGGGGCATGCATGGGAAGCTTCTAGAATTGTCTAGAGCAAGACTGTTGGGAGCGGGAGCGCGGAGCGGGGAGCGGGAGCGGGAAGCGCATATTTTCAAAAATCGCCGGGAGCGGGAGCGTTTCGGGAGCGTTTTTTATATAATACATAAAAAATATATATTTTGATGCATATATATATATAAAACATACAGAATGTTGAATCAATTGCAAAAAACATGAAAACATAGATATAAGATCATTTAACTAATTGATTAGTGATGAATTGATGATCATTAAAGCATCAACCATTTAGTACATCGGAGGATACTAGTGTTGAGCATCCAACAGTCATCTGGCAATAGGGGAAGGAGGCTTTGGTGAAATAATTTGTAAGGGTAACTAAAATCTTTCAACCTCAAGAAACCCTTAACTTAACAATTAAACCTTGGGCTTAATTACCTAATAAATACTTTGTGGGTTTGATAACTAAGAGTCTTAATCATCTTGGAACACTTGTGCTTAAATCTTTAAATCTTCTTGGTTGATGATAATGATGTATTAATGTTGATCTCATGAACGTGATGTGATGCTTTGATGTCCTTGTATCCTGCACGAACACTTAAAAGTAATTAGTAGCTTGCTTGTTGTACTCTAGCATTCTTTACTTGTAAATCTTGTACTTAATATTTGATTCAATTATTCTTTTGTATATCTTGTAATCATATTTGTAACGAATCACCCCTTTAACTTTAGTTGACCCCTTGCCCAAATCTTAGGCACTAGTCTTAGTTGCCCTAGGAAAAGGCTTGCTTGACATACTAACCTTGCATCTTGCATTACTGCCTTAGCATCTTAGGTTAGAATCCCCCCAAACCTTAACAAATTAAAATCAACTCCTAGAACTTAACTTTAAAACCTAACTAGAAACTAGGGACTACCCCCTTGGCTTCCCTAGGAGTGAGCCTAGACGGAAGAGGTTCCGATCAAAGTGACAGCGTGGGCTGTGAACCTAGGCATTGTGCCTCCAAGGACACACTAAGTGAGCCGGACTTAGCTCACGTTTGCAAGTGTGTATTAGGATGACAACAGGCCCAAGGGAGACGTCCTCGGTGACCTGGGGTTTTGAGAAGGCAAAGGTTTAAGGAAAAGTAAAAGTTTCCCTCTCACAAGTCACCACTGATCAGAAAGTCTGGCTAAACAACCAATAAAGATAATAAGAACCAGAAATGTACCTGCCCAAAACAAAGCAACATAAAACTATATTTTCAAGGTCACTTGCTGGTTAGTACTTCATATAATCTAAGACTTTCTCAAATAAAGCAATTGACTAATATATTGATGAAGCAATCAAAGATGTATAGTAACAATAGTCAAAATACGTTACTTCACAATAAATGCTTTAAAGAAGCTTCAAAATGAACAAGAATGATTTATCATCAGTGTCACAATACCAACATTCATTAGAAGCAAAGAATACTATGCATTAGTCAATCTTTCAATTACTTAAAGAAGCTTTAATTGCTGCAAAGTATGACTATAACTCAAATGGATGATAGCAACAATAGGGTTAGAAAGTCAATATAAGCTAGGGTTAGAAGATATTAGTAGTTGTTCAAAGATTTTGAAGGTTGTGATCAAAGCACTCAAGCAAGAAGTCTAAGACTAGTGCATTCATAGGGCAAATGGAGTCAAAAGTAGCGGCAATAATTGAAGGAACAAAATGATAATAGTAAGGCCAAAGACAAGAGGAGTTTGATGGATGAAGTGTTGGTAGGCCAAGGCTTCAACCATCAAACCCTAGGGGAAAACGACTTACTAAGGTGTAGGTAACCCTAGGCCTTAGAACGTTTTCCTCCTTTAGCTCAATGACAAAGTAAAAACGGCTAGGATGAAGAAAAAATGGTAGGGTGTTGCAATGGCAAGGCCCTATCAATGTCTTCAACAAATAAAACTGATCCTTGGCATAATCTAGTAGGTAGATAGCAATTAAAACAAGGACACCAACATGTGCTTATTTCCTAGGGTTTATTTCAGCAATTTCATTAACAAAATGCAAGTAAAACGCTATAACCATTCAAGTAAGGGAAGGATTGCAGAAATTCACTTACATTCACCAAGTATTTATCAAGCCAAACCCTAGTTGTAAACCATCCATCAAGAAAAATGCCAAAGATCACCAAAAAGAGGCCTCCTTCAACAAGTGCGCCACAATTTCAGCCAAAACCCTAATGAGGGCCACAAATTTCAGACCTCACCAAGTGGTGAGTGAAAGATCATGGGAAAAAGAGAGTTTTAGCTCTCTACTTATACCATATCAATGACCTTAATTTTATTTTTATTTTTAAGTCACAAAAGACTGACATGGCCAAAAATACATCAAAATATTGTTTTACATTAAATGTCATAATTAAAACCCTAATCAAGCATAAAAGGTTACATCATGCCCTTTTAAGGTGACGTTAGGCCCCTTTATGGCAACGTTGGCCTCCTGGAGAAAAACGTTTGGTCTCCTTGGGCCTCTGGAACCTGCCACACATGCCACTTGGCACATAACTGCCTCCCAAAAGCTCCACAAGTGCTGGATGATGTCATAGGTGTCCTGGGTGATGTCATGGGCCTTCCAAGGCCAACGCCCTAGTGGAAAGGGCACAACTCCCCTGGGTACAGGTCTGCTAGGCTGCCTTTGGTGGAACGTCCTTCTCTTCTCTGGTGCAAACCCTCTGATCTAACTATCTCCCTTGCTAGGGTCTCAACATCCATCTTATGGTCTTTCATCCCCATGGAGGTCCGAACTAATCATCTCCCCATGTGTACCTGCCCATAAGGGCACCTGTCCATCGGGTATGGCCCTCCACATCAACAGACATGCCCTCCATGGGCTCATAAGTCACAGGGATCATAGCAATGTCAATCACATCTAATCATCAATTTTATTAAACATGTGCATAAAACCCCTCTTACCCTGACAAGTGCTCGAGGACATTATACTAATCTACAAGCCAAGTTTGGAGGAAACATGAGGATGTCCTATTGGGTTAATGCTCACTGGACGTGGGGTGTTTCCGGGAGAGATCAAATCCAAGCCATGTGAGTGGATGAAGTGGATAAGGGATGTCTAGGCAAGGGGTGCAGTGATAGGAGGGAAATGTATGGCTTACTTGTGGGTGTCTCTATAGAAGGTGAGCTACACCTTTCATGGATACAAATGTTTCCAAGCCCATTCATGCCTTTTATCTTAATTTTTATTGCTTTTTCTTCAGGAAGCTAGTTAAGGGACATTGCCTTGGCATGGTGACCAGTGGTGGCAATGTTACCCACAAGCATTTCACGGAAATGAGAAGGTTGGCTCGTGATGAGACCTCCTTTCTCTTGGCTATGCCACCAAGAGCCACTACCTTGGCGTGGTGACCAGTTGTTTGTAGTGTCATACCGCTACATGCCAATGGACCTAATAGGCTGGCTCGTGATGAGAGCCCCTGTCCTCTAACCAGGCCTTGTTTTATTATTTATATGGGTTCCTCTGATTCTTGCTGAGAAGCTTCTTACTGCTTTCTCGGGGATCCCTGGGCGAGGCATCTCAAGGTTTGCTTTTTTGCCAACTACTTTATTATGGCCTTTTTTGAATTTTATCTTTTGCCAACTACTTTTACCCTTTGGGCCTTTAGCCCCTTCTTCCCACAAGGTAAGGTACAACCCTTAAATATTTGGCCAACCCAATGCCTGGACCAATGTAATGGGATGGATGAGCAGGAGAAAGATGGAAAGTGGCAAGTATGGTGGGAGTGGACGATGGCTTCTCATGAATCCTCCCAGTGGCAACTCAAAACCTATGGGCACAAGCTTATTATGGCATCTTGTCATTCCCCCCAGATATGGTCAAGTGGATAGGCATAATATCCAAGCACCCGTTAGAATAAAAAATAATTAAATGCACATATTCAAAGGTTTTGAGGATCAGAGTGACACATACCATGATACCCGGACTCATTACCTCATGGAGCAAGATCCACTTCTGCTACAGGACCAGGCCGAGGTGATGGATGCTACTGCTGCTGACAAAGTCTAGAAAGAAAAAGATGGGCCCTCCAGGGCCATGCTCAAGTCGATTTGGCTCTTGGTACTCCATGTCTAGGACCTGTGGGCCTCGAGACATAATCTCCTTAGTTATCCCTAAACTGGGGGATAACAGGAACCACACACCCTTCTCAGGAGATTTCTCTCAGGTTTGTATGCTGGAGAATGTCTCACATAGCTGTAATGATCCACATCTCACAGGTTTGTAAGTTGGAGAATATCTCACATAGCTGCTAACTAATATAGAATTTTTACTCACTGATTTGGATGTAATCTATTGCTGATTTACTAACCTGTATGTTGTATTTTATGGACAACAAGCTTAAATTTCTGATCCATTACTATACTTGGTTGGAAAAGTGTCTTTTCTTGTGTCTCGAGCAGGTATAGGTGCACCAACAACTATCTCTTTACTTGGTATCCGTTTACCCTCTCTTCACTTACCATTTTCAAACAATCATTTCTTCCATCACTTGACCTTCCAGGGGACTTCTCCTTACACTTCCCTTCATCCTTCTCATTCCCCCTAGGGTCACCGGGATCGCCTTCCTAGACTGACCTAGTCACCCTTGAAGTGCGGGACCTACATCGAGGTGACATTGGGTGTAGGATTCCCTAGTTGTAGCACTTTCTTTTGTGGGTGGGTCGGGATTTTACCTACAACTTGTGCTATAACAAATATGCTCTCCCACTTCTGCTCTGGAATGGGAAGTGGTTGAAGTAATCCTGCAAGGTGGGCCTACTCCGACTTGTTTTGCTGACAAGTCACGCACTCCCGCACATGTCTTAGTACATCATCTTTGAGGCCATTCCATGAGAACCTCTCTATGATCTGTCTGTATGTTTTGAAATATCTTGGATGCCTTGCTAAAGGTGTGTCATGCATGGATTTCATAATCTTCCCCTTTAATGTGGAATCCAGAACCAAGTATATGCAGTCTTTGTAGTAAATGACATCATCTACCACCTTGCACCTGTCATCTTGCACATTGCTATCCATCACCTCAGAAGCAAATTACTTCTTGGAGTACTCCACCAAGAGCTCAGATTTCCAATTCGCAGATATCTCTGATAACGAGCACATCTCTGGTCTCCTAATAGAGCATCAACAACTGCATTCTTCTTTCCTTTGATGTACTCAATATCGAAATCATATGCATGTATTTTACTGAACCATTTATGCTTCCTTTTGCCCAAAGAAATGCCTCAAACTTTTGTGATCAGTCTTGACCACAAACTTCCCACCTACTAGGTATTGTCTGAATTTCGCCAATGCATGCATAATGGCTAGCATTTCCTTGTCATAGATGAGATAAAGTCTTTCAGTGGCGAAGAGCTTCCTGCTCTCGTATGCAATAGGATGCTTCTACTGCATCAAAACCACTCCTATGCCCATACCAGATGCATCACACTCTAACACAAAGGGTTGAGTAAATTCAGGAAGTGAAAAAACAGGGCAAGAACTCATCACTTCCTTCATTTTATCATAGGTCTTCTTGGCGTCTTCTGTCCAACAAGAAGCCCCTTTCTTCGTGATATCTATAAGAGGGGTTGTCAACTGAGAGAATCCTGACACAAAACGCATGTAGTAACAACAAATCCCAAGGAACCCTCGCAAGTGTGTGATGTTCTTGGGTGGTGGCCAATCTAGAATAGCCTGTATCTTTGCTCTGTGAACCTGCACTCTATGTGCTGACCACATGCCTCAAGTAGAGAATCTTTGTCATACCAAATTTGCACTTAGATTCCTTGGAATATAATGAGTGCTCCTCCATAATGCTCAGAATCTCCACCAAGTTCTCGTCCTAGGTCCTACTATATATCAGGAGATCATCGAAAAATACCAATAGGAACTTTCACAATTGCTTTTTGAAAATATGGTTCATGCATGGTTGAAAAGTAGTAGGTGCATTGATCAATCCGAAAGGCATGACCAAGAACTCATAGTGCCCATAATGGCACCTAAAGGCGGTTTTATGAATGTCTTCCTCACAGACTATGATTTGAAGATACCCGGATCGAAGATCAATCTTTGAAAAATACACCACTCCATGCAACTCATCTAGATGCTCATCGATCCTGGGTATAGGGTACCTGTTTTTTATTGTCTTTTTATTCAAGGCCCAATAATCAATACACATCCACATTGTCCCGTCCTTCTTCTTAACCAAGACCACCGAAGAAGCAAAAGCACTGGGACTGAGTCTTATGTGTTGCATGTCAAGCAACTCCTTGATTTCTTTTTCTATCTCATCTTTGAACTTCTTGGGATGCCTATATGGGGTGGTGATCATTTGTTTGGACCCCTCCACAAGTTCTATGGTGTTCTCCCTGGAGGTATCTACCCAAATAGCTTGTCGTGTCTGCTCAATAAATTATGAATGTCTGCATGATAGTACCTTCTTCCCTCATCATCTGTATGGGATGTAATAAAGCACTGTGCTACATACGCTACATCTCCATGTCTGAATGTGGTTTCCATCCTTTTGTTTGATACCACTGTAGGAGCATTATTTGCCATGCCTCGTAGAACAACCCATTTCCCTCCTGGCGTGAAGAACTTCATGGTCATTTGTTTGTAGTTTGTGATAATGTCCCCCAATGTATGAAGTGACTGAACTCCCAATACTGCATCTGAATCTTCCACATTTGTTGAAGTTTGAGTAGCTTTGGAAGATATTATTATTATATTCATATTGTATTTGACTAAGACAAAACCCTAAAGAATATTATTATATTATATTTTCTCAGTCGGCCCTATTGTGCCTTTGTAAAAGTTGGCCCTATTGTGCCTTGACAAGTCAATTGTAAATTAGAAAGTTAAAGTGGATAGGTTGGCCCTGTTATCGCACAGTTTGTAGCTAGGTCAAATGGCTAGAAGGTAGAGGCCAAACTGGCGTAACAGGAACCTACCCCACCCAATGTCACCACAATGGGGAGGTTCTTTCTATTCAGGCAGGTTAGCCCAGGGGAGACATCCCCGGTAACCTGGGGTTTTGAAGAGGCCAAAGTATAAAGGTCAAAGTAAAAGTTCCTCCTCACAGGTTACCACCAAGATTAGATAGTCCAGCTAATAAACCAATAATGAAGTGTAACCCCAAATGAGTACACCTTCTCGGAACAAGACAATAGCAAAATAATATATGCAGGCTATAATTTAGTGGGTTAGTACTTCATATAAGTATCTGATATCAATATGCACGCAATTAAAACAATAGATATCAATGAGATCAACGTTTATCAATATAGCAGTGGAGTGATATCAATTCATCAATAAATATTGAGATGATGTAGCCAACAATGTATTTGATCAATGCCTTACTCAATAAATGCTCTTAAACCATCATCTAATTGCTTATCAAAGACATATGCTGTGTCAAGATGGAATATCCAAGTATGACGTCAGCCTAATTAGGGTTAGCTAATTAGTTAGGGTTTCAAATTTAAGAGTTTTAAGAAGTTGTTTGAGCACTATCACTTCAACGTTGTGGATCTAAATTCAGTGCCTAGGGGTAAATGGAGTCAATTAAAGAGAGGACACAAAGATGAAGGGATAAAAGGCTAAGGACGAGAGGGAAGGGTTCTAAGGTGCTGCAATGGCAGGGCCCTAGAATCAAAACCCTAGGGGAAAGAGGCTCACTCCGGTGTTGCTTAAGCAAGGCCTCATGCTCTTTCCTCCTTCCTTAGGTTAAACTTGGCAAAACGGCTAGCATAGAAGATAAGTCAAGACAAGAGAGTAAGGTGAGGGAGAGTGTTGCAATGGCAAGGCCCTATCACCAAACCCTAGAAGCAGGACGACCCTAGGTGTAGATATCCTAGGCCTGGGACGTCTCCTCCTTCTTAACTTTTAAAAGCACAACTAGCACAAGGGAAGAAGTGAAAAGAGTGTAGCAATGGCTAGGCTCTTCCTTCCTTCTTCAATGGCTGAATATTTCTCTTTTAGGGGACATGAAACAAGGACCTACTTGTGTGCTTGTCACCTAGTGTTTTAAATCAACAAATTTATAATAAATGCAAGAATACAAGCCTACAACCATTCAATTAAGAAGTTTTGCAGAAAATACACTTACATATCATGAAGAAATAGCAATGCAAACCCTAGTTGTAAACCTTCCTTCAAGAGAAATGCCAAATATGCCAAGAAAATCCTTCCTTCAACAAGTGCGCCTCACTTAAAAGATGAAATACCCCAACTAGGGCGCAAAAATCAGATCTCACAAGAGAGTGAGTTGTGTGTTATCCAAAATGAGGGAAAAACTCCTCAATATATACTGTATCATGACCTTTAATTAAATTTAGGTCATAAAAATAGCCGACAAGGCTACAAACCAAAATTATATTGTTTTTACATTAAATTATCAAATCAAAGCCCTAACTGAGCATAAGCAAGACGTCAAGCCCTACTGAGGGAGACGTTAGCCCCTTTTTAGGGCAAATGCAGTACAAAATGACAAAACGTTGGCCCTCTTTGGGCCTCCCAATCATGCCACACGTGCCAACTGCCCTGTCAAACTGTCACACACTCAAGGTGACGTCAATGGCTCCTAGGTGACGTCCTGGGCCATCAAAGGGAAATGTTCCATTGGAAGTGGGTCAACCCCCCTAGGGTGGGCTCAGCGAAAGTGTCCCTGATGGGACGTCCTCCTTCTTCTCAGGGGCAAAAGCTCGGTCAAACATTGTCCTGTCTCTGCCCCTGATGGGGTCCTAACAACCATCTGATGGGCTCTTCAGCCCCATGGAGGTCCGAACTAATCATCTCCCCATGTGTACCGGTCCAACTGGTACCTGTCCGTCGGGCATGGTCCTGCACATCAAAAACTTCGCCCTCCATGGGCTCATTAGTCACAGGGATCATAGCAATGTTAATCACGTCTCATCACTAATATTATCAGACACATGCATAAAAACCCTGATATATAATCCAATAGCTCAAAGATATTACAAAGACCTACAATACAAGGCTGAAGAAAAAGACAAGACACCCTATTGGGCTAGTATCCATAAGGAAAGGAAAGTCACCAAGGGGTATCATAAGCCATGTAAAACGAGGTGATGTGGATAAGGGATGTCCAGACATACGGGTAGAGTGAGAGACAGGGATGCATGATATTACCTGTGGGTGCCTTTGTAGAAGGCAAGCTGTACCCGTCATGGATGCAAATTTTTCCAAGCTCTTTTTTGCCTTTATTCTTTCTTTTCTTTATTTGTTTTTTCTTTTTATTTCAAGGACTAACTAGAGGACACTGCCTTGGCGTGGTGACCAGAGCTGACAGTGTTACCCACAAGCACTTTCATAGAGCTGATAAGGCTGGTTCATGATGAGACCCCCTTTCCCTTGGCCATGCAACCAAAGGTCACTGCCCTGGCGTGGTAACTAGATAGTGGCAATGTCATGCTATTAGGTACCCATGAACATAATAGGCTGGCTTGTGATGAGACCCCCTATCCTCTTGGCTAGGTCTTGTTTTGTTATTTTTCTTCGGATCCCTCTTGTTTCTTGCTAAGAGGCTTTTTATTGCCTTCTCGGGGATCCCTGGGCGAGGCATCTCTAGGTTTCATTTTTATGGCTTTTATCTTTTACCAACTGCTTTTACCTTCTGGGCCTTTAGCCCCTTCTGCCCACGAGATAAGGTGCAACCCCACAAACAGATCATCCTAATGCCCGGACTAGGGGAATGGGACAGATGAGCGGGAGATAAGATGAAAAGTGATGATATGATGGGAGCGGACGATGGCTCTTCAGAAATCCCCCCGGCGGCAAACCAAAACTTATGGGTACAGGCTTGCTAGGACACCCTATCAATCCCCTCAACAATGGTCAAGTGGGTCAATGTAAGATCCAAGCAGTTGTTAGAAATAAAAGGAATAAGATGCATATATCTAAAGGTTATAATGATCAAAAGTGACACATACCATGATACCTGGACCAATTACCTCATGGAGCAAGAGCCTTCTCCGATACAAGACCAGGCCGATGGTGATGGATGCTGCTGCTGCTGACAAGACAAATCTGATGAAAGAAGAGAAGGATGGGCCCTCCAGGGCCATGCTCAGGTCAATCCTGCTCTCGGTACTCCATGTTTAGGACCTGTGGGCCTCGAGACATGATATCCTAGTTATCCCATGAAATCGGGTATAACAGGCCCTGACCTAATTCTGGGCAGTCCAACCTATATTTATAAGAGGCTAGGCACCTCACTTGGACAACACACACAACAAGCTCTCTCACCCAGGAAAGTGCACAGGTCTGAGAGAGTGATGCAACTATAGAAGAAGAGTGATACAATTATAGAGGAAGGGTGTTCTGGTGAAGGGTGTTGGTTATTTGGTGAAGGACTATCTTGGTCTAGTTGTGTGCTACTCTATTATGGTTAGGGTTTACTGGTTTATCTTCTGTTTGTTGAGATATCTCTTGAGAGAGACATTGTACTTGTTGAAGAGTCTATATTGAAGAAGCTTTGTTGGGTTTTCTCCCCCACGAGGGTTTCCCAGGATAAGTCTTGTGTACACTGTGGATGTCTTTCTTTCAGTGATCCTTATGCATGTAGTTATTATTTTAATAGACTAAAGTTAAAAGAATACTACACACATTTAATTGCTTAAGAAGAACTTTAACATTGTATCAGAGCGGGCCTGAAAGAAGCCATTTGCATAGTTTAGAAGAGCTCGCTGGGGAAACTAAGACCATAGGAAGACTCTCTTAACCATAGCACATCTTCCCTTGGGTTTAGATTCTCAGTTTGACGAAGTTTTGAAAATTGCAACTGGTATTCCGACTGCAAAAAACCCTAGAATGTGTTTTCACCTACATTTTGAAGGACACTGGTAAAAGTATGACCCCTAAGGAATTCGCCTTAGGAGGGCGCACCTTTCCCTCGAAGCAGAATTCCAAAATTCATATTTTGAAAAATTAGGGTTTTCTCATAAACCCTAATTCAAGATGTCTTGGTAGTTGCATAATTGAAGTTGGAACTAGTCACCTTGGCATAAGCACTCTCTAGTAAGTACAAAACCTTTCTTTGAAAAGTTTATCTTTTTATTGTATTTTTGAAGCACATGATGGCACCTAGTACCAAGCTTGATGAGAAGCTTGAAGCTGCTGATAACTTTCGAGCATGGAAGTACAGAGTGATGCTCAATCTAGAAGAGAATGATCTAGAAGATTTTGTAAAAGAAGAACTTCCAGAACCTAATGAAGATGAGGCCAAAGCAAAGTACAAAAAGAACCTAGTGAAGGCGAAGAGAATCATTCTTGATTCTATAAAGGATCATTCGATCCCCCATGTCTCATCATTAACAACTCTCAAACAAATGTTTGATGCCTTATCCCGAGTGTATGAAGGCAAGAATATCAACCAAAAGATGACCTTGAGAACACAACTCAAAAATGTGAAGATGCAAAGTTCATAAACTATCCAATCATACTTCACAAGAGTGTCTCAGATCAAAGAACAACTAGAAGCCATTGGAGACATAATCGAAGAAGCCGAGTTGGTGATGACTACATTGAATGGTCTCCCTAGATCTTGGGAATCATTCAATCAGGGTATATGTTCAAGAAGAAGGATAACAAGCTTTAGCAGATTGTGGGAGGATTGTACTTTAGAAGAAGCTAGATTGGCCGCAAGAGAAGAGAAACTAGGCGATGAAGAAAATCAAGCCCAAACAACACATACCAGAAAAGGAAAGAGTAAGAAGGAAGTTCACTCACATAAGAAACTTCATGGATTACAAAAGACTCACCAGTTCAAGATGGACTTCTCAAATTACAAATGCTTCATTTGTCAGAAGATGGGACACATTGCCATAAACTATCCCAAATCCAAAGGTCAGGTCAAAAAAGGAAAGTATAAAAGACATCATGCTCATGCTGCTGAAGATGATGAACATGATCATGAGAAAACCAAAGAAGAAGAATGAAGTGAAGAATATGTTTTGATCTCAGCTCTTACAGGTACAATCACTCATGGAAGTGACACATGTCTTATTGATAGTGGTGCTTCTAAGCACATGACTAGTTATAAGGAATCTCTCTTGGATCTAGTTCAGAAAGACTCACCTCTCAAGGTGAAGCTAGGTGATGACTATCAATATCCCATTAAAGGAGTAGGAGAAGCATCCTACAACTTAGACTCCGGAAAACCTATGAAGATGAAGGATGTGTTGTATGTACCTTGTAATGTTCCCAACCAAATTTGATGTAAAAATCAGATCTATGTGGTTGAGGAATTTCGTCAAACACTTGGCATACAAGCTCTCAACTCCCTTGAAATCACTTCAATACTTGCTGTCCCAATTAACTCAAGTTCAAGGGATGAAGTTTGTGTCAAACACATCACATGCAACACCTAAAACCCTTCCCAATGAGTGGCTATTTTGAATTTGTGTTCGATGTTATGTTTATTTACAATTGGCTGGTTGAAGTGTTTTGTCAAACACTTTGTGTGCAATGGTTGTAGCATTCATTTAAGTGTATTTTCTGATGTGTTTGGCCCATATTTATTTATGTAACATATAAAGAAAACACATGCAATGATAATCAAATAAATCAGAAACTAATAGCTATTAAACAACATAAGATAGTACTTCAAATCCTTGCTTTATTTAATATGCACTTGGTTGTCCCCCACACAGTAATTTCCAGATCTCAAATGTATTTACTACAAATGATATATGGCTGGAAAATACATACAAAACGCAGCCAAAGAAAGACAAAGATTCCCCCAATAGAATTCCTCTAACAATTGTTCCAAAAATATGTAATTTCTTCAGCAAAGGATTGCCCCAATGACAAGATATGTGCCCTGCTTGGTTTGAATTCGCCCTGGCTGAAGATGAGGCTCGATCCACCAATGAAATGGCTAATATCCTCATAAATAATTTGCCCAATATGTATAGAACTCTATCCCAACAAGTAGAAACTGATACAACCCCAAAATATGAAGATTTCCACTGCCAAATGTGCCCCTCCAGGCAATATTTCACCCTGCTTCACAAATGAATGACTGAAATAGATCTGAACTGAATAGTAACTGATGTAGAATGGTGTGGGAGGAATCTTCCACCTCCTTGGCCAAGATTGGATCAGGAAAGGTGGGATCTTTCACCACCGAGATGATCTCTAGGGTTTGTTCAGTCAAAACCCTCCAAACCCCCAAGTGCATGGGCTCTCTAGCAAGAAGCCAGACATCAAATTGATAAACAACATAATGAGAGAATAGAGGCCCCTATCTCTCTTTTATCCTCCCTGCTCACCTTGTCTCTCCAAGTGATGACTTTTACTTTATTTAATTATTATTTAATTAATTAAATCACTTTTATTAATTAATTAAATAGTTTACCTCTTAAAAGCGGTTTATCTCTCCTTGTGGCTTCTCAGGCCACTGAAAGTCACTTCTCATCATCCTATCCTGTAGTTCTATTCCTCCCGATTCCGATGAGCTATTACACTAAGAGGTTCCTCCAAGTATTATGCCCAATATGACCTCCTTAGTGATTCTAATTAATATATTAGTGATTCTAATTAATATATAAGACCAAAATAACTGAAAATTACGGAAATCCCTAGAATGCAACAAAACCAAAGCCAAGCTATGCGGAATGGATCATGATGATGAAATAAGATGAACGATGCAAGTCGGACCCCAAAAAAACCCTCAATAGCTCCTGTACTCGCTATAACCTCCATTTGGCTACTCTGGTCATCATAACATTGTAATATAATGATGTCCCAAAGTGGGGACATTACAGTCCTCCCTGCTAGAATATTGCTTGTCCTCAAGCAATAACTGAATCAATCCATATATAATACTGAGGTCCCATGTCCACCTGTGAGACACACAGTAAGCTCTATCCAAAGTTGAACTATCATGCACTCTACCCCTTGGGTCCCATATCAGGATGTGAATTGTAATACCCTGTGAAGCATAATCCTGTAACATATCAACACCATGAATCTCCTGCAAATGACACATGGCCTCAACTCGGAATGAGTCTATCCTCCAAGTCCATACCAAGACCAACAAGGTCTCCAGCAACTGAACATGCTGCTGCCATAGTGAGGTACTATAAGACCCCCATGAATCACCCTCAAGTGACTTGCTCCCCTCAATACTAAAGCTCAATGTAAAGTCAAAGTGACTTTTCCCTGCAAGAATCCAATCACCTCCATCAGTCAATGAAATGCTCAACCCTGCAATCCCCGGATCCCATGCTAGTCTCTACCCAAGATCACCATGCTGATGTTGCACTACTCTGATCATGACTGTCTGCTCATAGTATACATACTGGATCCCCAACTCCTGGATCCTCATGTTGAAATATCTGTGAAAATTGGACCCACTGTCAAAAAGTTGAACCTGTAAAGATATCTCTATGGAAACAACATCTGCCCAACCATCTCCATACTCAATCGTGCGTATGAATAGGGAGAACCTGTCTCGCCTCATAGGACAAGCCCCTGCAAGTCCTCTCAAAACCATCCAAGAGTGAAGTATGTTGCTCTCTGGCGTAACCTGGGACATCATAAGATGAAACGACCTACTAACCAAATGGACTCCTGGATCCCATGGAAAACTTGGAAGTTCATCACTTCCAATTCCCACTAACTGCTCATATGTCATACTGATAACTGTTGGAAGCCCTCCATGCTCATTCCCATGAGAATTTGAATCTGTGTCGTCCTCTGAAATATTTGTTGTCCCATGGCCTAAGATGCTCACCATCACGCCCAAGGTCTCAACTTTCTGTTTATGATGATCCACCCCTATCCTGCTGTATGCAATAAAAGCACTCCTGTCAGGTGGTCTCGGCCTATTAACTCTCCATGTCCCCTGCCACTGTCTATCTCCCCCTATGCTGTTGTCAATGATGAAAGTGTCGGGGAAAGGTAACCGAAACATCTATAACCGACTGTAGGACTGGAAAGTATCATATGCTTTGGTCAATCCCAAGGATTCAACCTAAAGCTCGTCCACTCCTACCCATGGTAAATACTCGCCTCTAGTCATCACTGAACCCCAATCATCAGGTACAACTGGAGGTAACTCCCGAAAATGTTGGTCCATCACTCTCCAATCATCATCACCCCTATAGCTGCTGCTACTATGAAGGTGATCTCTCAGAACTATGTGTTGCTGCAAAGGAGAGGCATCTCCATGCTGCACTAAGTGTGTTTCCTCCCTGCAGTCCAATACGTCCCTCTGAATCGCACTGTACACCTCTGCATGTCTCTGTGAACTATCACTCACCACTGTATGCTCCTGCATACTCATGTAATATTCTGTATACTCTTGCAGCGTCATGGATCCTGGGTGTACTACTAGGTCAACCTCTACATGAAGGCCAGCCAATCCTGGGACACAAATGGAAGTGTCCTCATAACTGCCCTTGGCTTTGGAATCCCCATGCGTATGTGAGTGCTCGACTGTCTCAAAGATCCTCGTGGTGGGTAGCTCCTATGATACATAGACATCCTCCTGTGTCTCTGGATCATATCTCTCCATACTCATCAGTGATCTGGGGTACTCCTCATGCTCCTCCACCAACTGGTCCTCCTCTGCTAAACCACCAACATCCTCTAGCAATGTGGCTGAAGGATATATCTGACTCTCTGCTAAGATATATGTAGTGGATCTCTGTCTAATCTCCTTAAGGAGCTCCTCTGATATGGACTTTGATTCTTGAAGGGTTGTTTGTGTGCCTGTTATCGCGCAGTTTGTAGTTAGGATAAAAGATAGATGTAAAGAGACAAACTGGCGTAACAGAACCAATCCTACCCAATGTCACCTCGATAGGAAGGTTCTTTCTGTTTAGGGAGGTAAGGCCCAAGGGAGACATCCCCGGTGACCTGGGATTTTGAGAAGGCAAAGGATTGAAGGCTAAAAGATAAATTCCCCCTCACAAGTCACCACCGAGCAGATAGTTCGGCTAACCAGTCAATAAAGAGAAGTATAACCAAAAAGAGAGATGTACCTACCCGAGACAAAGCAACAAGATATATATATATATATATATATATATATATATATATATATGCAAGCTTACTCGCTTGGTTAGTACTTCATATAATCAATGACTATCTGATATATAAGCAATTGAACAATAAATATTGACAAAGTCAATGTTTATATAATAGCAACGATGTACACTATCACTTCTTCAATAAATGCTAAAAGAACGTGGCATTCAATGTAACAATCAACACTTCATTTAGATAATGCCTTAAACAACCATTCAATTTCTCACAAGTAAAATGGTAGCTGCACAATGAAGTTAATAGCAAAAGGATGACGACAACAATTAGTTAGTAGGGTTAGTCTTAGGCTAGGGTTAGAAAAGCTAGGGTTTGTTCAAAGTATTTGAAGTTGTTATGATCAAAGTACTCACATGCTAGGCCTTAGATCAGTGCATTCCTAGGGTAAATGGAGTCAAAAGGAGGACTCAAGTTGAAGGATCAAAAGATAATAGTAGGACTAAGGACGGGAGGGTTAAACCATAAGGTATTGCTATGGCAAGTCCTCAGGGATGAAACCCTAGGGGAGAGAGGCTCACTTTGGTGTAAGGGAACTAGGCCTCAATGCTCTCTCCTCCTTCCTTAGCTCAATGGAAAAACGACTAGCTCAACTGATTGCATATGACTAAGACAAGAAGGTTTGCAAGCAAGGTGTTGCTAAGGCAAGGCTTCACTAAGCAAACCCTAAGAAAAATCGGCTCACCAAGGTGTACGGGAACTAGGCCTTAATGCGTTTTCTCCTTCTTAGCTTCAATAAGGTAAAAACGACTAGCATAGGAGAAGATAGATTTGAGTGTTGCTATGGCAAGGCTCAATCCTCTTCAACAAAGGCTAAAAAGAGTAGAGTGTTGCTAAGGCAAGGCTCTATCTCACTTCAATAAATAAAATGGCAAAAAATCTTGATAGGAACATACGACAGTGACCTTCAATATGTGCTTGTCCCATAGGGTTCAAATCAACAAATTATAACAATAAATGCGAGAGAAACAATACTACAACCATTCAATTAAGAAGTTTTGTAGAAATTTACTTACATTCAATCAAGAAATCAAGTAGCAAACCCTAGTTGTAACACCTTCCACCAAGATAAATGCCAATAAAAGACTTCCTTCAACAAATGTGTAATGTCCCTTTCCAAATAAGAGCTCCAGAGAGGAGGCTTAATGGTCTAAATCGCCCCGTTAGACTATAGCCAGGGCCAAAGAGGGGTAAATAGGGTTACTAGAGGTCACTCCAGTCACAGGTGTTATATTCATAAAGTGACATTGAGGTAAAAAGGGTTAAAAACACTTTTAAGTCATTATGAGCTAAAAATGGAAGTCAACAGTGAATTAGGGTTTCAGCAGTGATTTAGGGTTTTGAAAGTCAAAAGTGAATTAGGGTTTCAGCATGATTTAGGGTTTTGGAAAGATATAAAGGAAGGGTCAGCGACCTAATTCATCATTATGCAGATTATGACTTGTCATTGAGGAGAAGAGGCGCATCTCAGGAGAGATAGTTCAGTGGATTCCAGGAGGAAGACACCATTTGGCTGATTTCGATGTTGAGAGATACACCCTAGTCACCGAGAAGATCATTCAGGTCTTCCATCATTCTTCAATAGCAGTTACACAGTGTTCAACAGCAAGGGTGCATTCATCCAGAGGCAGGGCGCAACTTCTGAGGAGGTTTAGAGATCGACTTGTCCCACAGGGAGAATTCCGAAATTTCCCTCTGACCCATTTGAGAGGAAGGCAAGGTGCATCTTTTGCCTGGTTCCTCGCCAGATTCCGACGGAGGAATCATCTGGGGCGCATTTTTCAGACTTGGGAGTGCGACACTTTTGGCGGATACATTTAGGGTTCCCGAGCGAGCATCAGGCCATATTCAGGGAAACCCTTCCGACCCATTTCCCAGTAGACCAAGGCGGTCATTTTGATACACATCTCATCCGATTCCGACGATGGAATCACTAGGATGCATTTTGCCAGAGAAAGAGGGGTGCATTCCCCCAGGGGGATCCATCCGGGGTCCAAACCCACCAACAGAGGGGTCCGAAAGTTACCAGTACTGAGAACTAGAGCAGGGCGCATCATTTGGGACAGTTCCCAGGCCATTCCGAGAGGTATAGCTCCCAGGGCGAACTTTCCAGACTTCCAGTAGTTACCGTACGACTGCCCTAGTTCCAGCGCATCCATTGATCCCGCAGTGCTCACATATTCCGGGTATTATATTTTAGTTGCTTATTTGTATTCCGGATAAGATCCTTTTGTCTTTTGATCTAGTCGAGTGTTGTCATTTTATTCAGTGGCATTCGACCTTTTGTAATCCGCAGAGATATCATAATATAAACTTTGCAGTTCTTTGTCGCATTTATTATTTGTATGACCATCTATATGCTGTAAACAATTGATCCTACACACACATTAGCAGCGTTTCCTAGACTAGCTAAGTTAGGAACATTACAGTGGTATCAGAGCTTTAGTCCTGCCAACTTGACTAAAGACAATGAGTGTAGTAGAAGACCCAGAGGGCCGTGAACACGTAGGTGACGAATATGTCACTTACAACAGGCATAAGGAAAGAAGGCATAGGCCTGATTTCCCCCCTTTTCCTCCTAGATCAAAGGAAGAGGAAGAGGCACAAAGAAAAGCAGAGAGAAGGGCAGAGCGCGAGGCAAAGAGGATGCTAGGAGACATATATGAGCAACCAGAGGGCAGTGGCAAGGCCCCCGTAGATCCAGAGACAACTTTCATGCAGGTTATCAACGATATGTTAGCTAGTCAACGGACCATGTCTCAGTCCTTGGCACAGGTGGTTGATAGATTGGCTAGAGTGGGCACCCCAGACACAGAAGTCCCACATGCAGCACAGGGGAACTCAGGAGCAGGTAGTAGACCCCAGTCACCCACTTGCACATACACCCCTGCAAGTAGGATTCCCAGACCCTTGTTTCCCAGTTTCTAAAGGGCACCCCCGGTAGTAGCACCACCACCGATAGTACAGAGGCCACCCACTCATGCCGACGACAATGCAGAGTATAGGAGGGAGTACGCAACATTAGGTCGTGACTTCCATCGGGACATGACCTTAGTCGAGTACTGTGGACTCAGACTCAGGAACCGTCCCAGAGAGTCGCAGAGGGGAGGACCACAACAGCAGCAGGGGCATAACCTTGATTTCATCCGAAAAGTTGAGAAACTCACCATCCCTTCTTTCGACGGATCATCCAAATACACCTCTAGAGCATGGGTATAGAAGCTAGACACGTATTATAAGCTCAACCATATGACCGAGACAGAGGCCATCAGTTTTGCGACCTTACACTTGGAGGGTGAGGCACACGAGTGGTGGTATCATGGATTGGTGACATTGGGTCACAGTCGCATCACCTCCTATACGGAGTTTACAGATAGGCTCATGGACAGGTTTGATAGGAAGGATCCCGAGATACACTTTAGGGATCTAGCCCAGTTGAGACAAATTGGCACAGCAGAGGCGTTCATCACAGATTTTCAGCGGGTAGCCGTGGCAGTGACAGATATATCAGAGCCCAGGTTAATCATACTATTCACAAAAGGACTCACAGAGCCTTTGAGAGGATGGGTGAAGGCATAGAGGCCTCCCACTTTGCAAGATGCCATCCTTCACACTCGAGATCTAGCAGACTCAGTGCCAAAGACAAAAAATTTCTCCAAACCATTTGTGCTCCAGAGGGATCGAGACAGGAAGCCATTCTAGAGAGAATGGAAGGGCAAGGAGAAGTTGGATGATGAGACCAGGCGAGAGCTTATGAGGATGAAGCTTTGCTTCAGCTGCAGAGATCCTTGGGTCCCAGGTCACAGGTGCATGGGTAAGGGAGAGATTCATTATATTGAGGTAGCAGCAGACAGCATGGATAGTGAGGAGGAGGAGCAGGACAATGGATCCACTAGTTCAGAGGAGGAGTCAGCACCAGCAGAGGAGCAACCTCCCCGTAGACCACCGACACCGGCAGAAGCCCATCCTCTAGTAGTCCCACAACCGCCAGAGCAGGCTAACAGGAGGAAACTAGCAAAGGGAGGAGTCATAGCGACTCTTTCTGGTGTTCCCAGGTATGATACCCTCCGTATCAGAGGGATTATTCAGGGGCAACGAGCAATCGCCCTGATAGATGGTGGGGCCACCCACAACTTCATCGACGCTTCACTAGTATCGAGACGAGCACTTTAGACAGAGGAGTTTGAGGGGGTTGATGTTGCGGTAGAAGATGGCCACACAATGGAGTGTCTAGACAGAGTTCCAAACTTAGAGATGAAGTTAGGCAACTACAGTGAGAGACACATTTTATGTGGTTGACCTATCGGACATAGATGTGGTGTTAGGAGTTCAGTGGATGATTACCTTGGGAAAAATCACTACCAACTACCAAACCTTGGAAATGGGATACAGAGATCAGGATGGGAAGAAGGTTGTTCTAAGAGGTATGTCGACAGGAGCACCCAGGACAGTTTCAGCCAAGAGGATGGAGAGAATATTCAGACATGGGGAGATAGCGTATGCTGCAGAATGCTTGATCACTACTCAGAAGGATTTAGAAGGTCGACAACAGTACCATATAGAGATCAAGAATTTATTGGGACAACTTCAATAGGTCTTTGAGGCAATTCCACCAGGGAGACCACCTGACAGGGGGTTTGAGCACACCATTGAGTTGGAGGAGGGGGGCAAACCTATGATCAACCCCCCTATCGTCATCCTAGGAGGTTCAAGGATGAGATAGAGAAGGCAATCCAGGAATTGCTGGTGATGGGACACATTAGACCGAGCAGTAACCCATTTGCTTCTTCAGTTGTCTTAGTCCTGAAAAAGGATGGCACCATGAGGATGTGCATTGATTACCGAGCCTTGAACAAGAAAACCATCAAGAACCGGTACCCTATCCCACGCATTGACGAGTTGATGGATGAACTGCATGGGGTAGTTTTCTTTTCAAAAATTGATCTATGCTCTGGATATCATCAGATCAACATCCGAGAGCAGGACATAGAGAAGACGACATTTCGATGTCATTTTGGACACTTCGAGTTCCTAGTTATGCCATTTGGGCTAACCAATGCACCCGCTACATTCCAGTCTTGCATGAACCATATATTTAGGGATCAGTTAAGGCAATCAGTCTTGGTTTTCTTCGACGACATCTTGATCTATAGCTGGTCATGGAAAGAGCATACGAGGCACCTGGATGAGGTATTGAGCATCATGGAGGCACAGTCATTATATGCCAAAGAGTCCAAGTGCGAGTTCAGTATGACAGAGCTTCTTTACTTTGGCCACATCATCAGTGCACAGGGGGTACAGGTGCACCAAGAGAAGATCAGGGCCATTCTGGATTGACCGACGCCCAGGAACGTGACATAATTGAGGAGCTTCTTCGGGCTGTGCAACTATTACAGGTGGTTCGTCCGGGGTTTTTGTAATGTCCCCCACCTCTTGATAAAGAGATGTTGGGGAGACTCAGTGGCCTGGGCCTCCCCACTAGGTCATAGTCTCACACTGAAGGGGAAAGTCAACTAGACTAAGGTTATATTCTTAAGTTGACTTGAAGAAAAAGGTTAAAAGGAATAAAAGATAACTCAATTAAAGAATAGATTTAACCCTGGGAGTTAATCTAACTCAGTAGAGGAATAGAAGGAAAAATTATAAATAGAAGGCTAGGGCAGTGCTGCGAGGGAGCCCCCCCCCCCCCTCGAACCCTCTCCC